>CM019148.1:164256776-164269270 GCA_009733165.1 Naja naja | reverse complement strand
GCCTCGTGGGGACTTCTGGGCAGGGGTTTCTAATGGGAGCCCCCCCATTAGAAACAACTGTCCGGCCAAACAGAGAAAAGCAGGATTCAACTTATACAAGCCTCTCCACGTGTTCCTTGGGGGAGGGCAAGTGGTAGGGGAAAAGTGACCGGCTGCGGCAGCAAAAGGCAAGGGGGAGGGAAAGAAGCGGTGGCAGCAAAGGCAAGTGGCGGGGGCGAAGAGGGCTTCAGAGCTTCACTCACCCAGGAAGATCAGTAAAGGCAGGGCCATAGCGGAAGGCAGGCAGCAATGGCTGGCCTGGCGGGCAAAAGCAGGCTGCAGGCATAATCATACAATGTTGCACATGTGCAATAGGGACTGACTGCGCAGGGAGAGGAGAAGTGGGTGGAAAGGCCAGCCAGGGGACCATTTTACCGGTTCTCCGAACTACCAGGAGCCCTAACATCCGGTTCTATAGAACTGGACAGAACCGATAGAATCCCACCCCTGCCCTTATCATTAAAAACAGCCATGTATGTAAGTCTGACTTTGACAGCCAAAAATGTGGAATTTTCTGCAAATTAAAAAAGGGAATTAAAGGCAAACAAAATAGAACCCCTTATCACTTAATTTGCTAGCTTAGTTTGCCTTTTATTATCTCCATATATCTTCTCATTTGTGGTGCAGTGGTGATGGCAGAAGCTGTGAAGAAGAAAACATTAACCAATTAATATGTACTAGAACAACTAGATACAAGGACAGTTTTCCCCCGAATGCCATCACTCTGCTAAACAACTAATTCCCACAACACTGTCAACTTATTTACTAAGGCTGTGTTACTATTATTTCTCTCATCCTTCCGAGTATCTATCTCTTCCCACTTATGACTAGAACTGTGTTGCTTGTATCTTTACAATTTATATTGTTTTATTTGTTTCCTAGTATGATTTGATTGCTTATTAGTAACCTATGACCATCACTCAATGTTGTATCTTATGATTCTTGATGAATGTATATTTTTTCCTTTACGTACACTGAGAGCACCAAAGACTAATGCCTTGTGTGTCCAATCACACTTGGCCAATAAAGAATTATATTCTACTCTACTCTACTCTACTCTACTCTACTCTACTCTACTCTACTCTATTCTATTTTTAAAGAGAAGTATGTCAACAGGGCAGGGGAAGATGAAATATTGTCAGTTCCTTCAGGCTTTATTTTCTGCCAACAAAACCACTTGGCTTACTTTTGGTTATTCTGGTGAAATACATAACCAGGTTTTCCCTTTCCCAGCATTTGTAAATACAAGCAATGTATTAAAAAACTACAACTCAGCCGGTTTTCCTTCAAAGCCTTTGTTTAGGCAAATTGTAATCCTTCCCTGTTGTCTTGGAAACAAAGGGGATATGTTTGCCTTCACCGGAGGTGGACAAATGTAGGAAATAAATGGCTGAGTTAAGATTGCTATCTGATCAGAAGCAAGAGAGGACTCATCGAACCTCATAAGAGCTGTCTATGTTGTTGGTTTTGATCATACTTTTTACCTATAGGCTGGAATAGAGTGGGGTACTGGGTGTAACTTTCTCCTCAGGTCATGCTTGCGAATAGTCTGGAAGCCATTTGTTGAATTCCTGAGAATTTTAACAAGACGATCCTTTCTAGTGGGTTCACTATTCAGTTCAGTTCATGATATATTCTGAGAAAGGAATTTTTCTAACACACTATAAAGTCCTATATATATCATTTTCTTAGAAGTTCTTCTTCATCTTCAAATGATCTAGATCAGTGATGGCTAACCTTTTCATCATCGCATGCTAAAGGTGTGCACATGCGTGCATGTGAATGCGTGCCTGCACACATAATGCAATGTGCATGCGATCCCCCTCGCCCCACACCCCCTGCACATGTGTGAGTTACCTCCCCATGTGTGTGCTGTGCCTCTGCGCATGCGCGGCAGATACCCAACAATCAGCTGGCTAGAGAGAGGCACACACACATGACGTGATCTGGGGTGATGGCTCATGTTCCGCAGAGATGGCTCTGCATACCACACGCGTGCCATAGGTTCGCCATAGTGGATCTAGATACTGAGGCAATGACCAGCAAATGCATCAAGAATCAATTGGTTGGCTGAGGGATGGGAAATGGTAGATTTTGACAAATCTTAACTTTTGGAGTGGATTTCCTTATGGCTCTGAGAAGGTAAAGATGGTGACCAGTATATTACTTTATTTTTGTTATTACAGGTTTCCTGTTTGGAACTGATCATTCCTCTTTTAGCCAGTGTTCCAGCTAGAACTGAAGAATGCTATTTATTTTGCTCATGTGAACAGTTCTCAGTCAGAACAGAACAAGTTGCAAAATGTTGTCATAGGATCCTCCAGATTCAGAAAATGATTCATTATTTTGTGATTATTTCAGTTGAGGTTAATCTTAAGTATTTCTGTTGGAGTCTCTACACCTACAGCTGTAAGTGCAAAAGCTCTTTCCTTATTGAAGCCATGCAGTAGTAAGTTATGGAAAAGAGAGCTGTGTTCTACAAGCAGCAGCACATGATGTGCCTTACTTGAGATAGCAGTGTAGTATATGAACATAGTAAATAAAACATCATAGACGTATTAAAATGTAGCCCCATTGAGACACATTATCTAACATTCTGTGGGCCAGCAGTAAGTGAATATGTCACAGGGAAGGCATATTAAATTTGAGTATTGTATCCAACTATGTTAAATATTCATTATAATAATTTCATCCCTGGTTGAAAGAGAGTATGTATGCTAAAACATTCCTGAAAAATTAAATGCTGTGCCAAATCACCTGTGGTTTACATATAAGCCAAATTCTTGATGGAAAACTGAAGTAGCAATTTTGGATTTACAGTCTGTCATCTTTCATTGAAAGCAAAACTAACAAGGAATTGGAAACAAAATGGATTAGGAATTGTTTGGAAGGCGATGGCTCTTTCTTGATGGTTTTTGGATTCAGTGAAGGTTTCCACTAATGGTACAGAGATGGATGTAATTTTAAGTGTCTTTCTTCTCTGAAGTTCCATGTGCTTTTCTAAACTTTGCTTTGGAAATGATACTGTATCAGCTGAGGATAGATTTTACTGAAGATTAAATCCCTGCTGAATTTGACTACACTAATTTCAGCGAGGCAGATTAACTACATACAAACCAGTGTTACTGTAGCAAGATTTACTAATCTGCAAATGCTGGGTGAATATCTCAGTTTTTAAAAAAATATTGTTAATTTTAGTATAATGTCAAGGGCTGTGTTTCAAAATTTCTACTCTTGGGATTCCTTATGTTTATCCATATTTACCATTTTAAAAAACTAAGATTGACACATTTGTAGAACATTTAGTGAACATAAAAATAACAATATTAATATTTTTTTAAAAATTAGGTATTAACATAAATAAAATATTTTATGGAAAAACCCATATTTTTTAACAAATAAGAAATAATAATGAAAAGGGTGACATTGCAGTTTTCTTCAATATCTGACACATAACTTTGATTGCAGAAGACCCCACTTAAAAAGTCAAAATGCTGGTCTAGGGGATGACTGATGGATAAAAATTCTTATATATTAAACAGGAATGGGGGAACTCAGAGCCATCCAGACATAGCAGAGGAAAGCAGTTGCAACATATTTTAATACACAAATAACAGATGGATCATTAATTGATTAACATTATGCAGGCTGACCTTTTGAAGAATAAGATCTAGTGAAATAGCATTGTCTGATAAATTGATTCCAATAATGAAGAGCCCATATTTTAGCCACGTTCTTGGTATATAAAACTGGTAGGTATGATTAAATACATGATGGTTGCTTAATTATTAGCCATATATACCATGGAATTGGTATTGACTCCTAGCATTTTACAACTGAATATGTAATTAATTTTAATACATTTGCAACTATTTTAAACCTTTGTAATTGAAGAAGGATTAAAACACCAAATCTTATCTCAGAAGCAGATAGAAAATCCACAGCTGAAAGTCTCTTTTCACAAAATATTTCTATTTCTAAATATTTCTATGTGTTATTATGTAGCTCCAGGTGAATTCATTGTTTTTCCTTATTTTATTGATGTGTTCTCAATATCTCATTAATTTTAATGCAGTAGAATAAGATAGTAACATTACATTCTCGGTTTTTATTTTTACATATTTAACATGTACTAGCAATTTCTAGAATAACAAACTTATCTAAACAGCAAAAGCCAAAGTCAAAGTTTTATTTTTTTTTACACTTCAAGCAGAAAATCCAGAAGCAGTTTCTGGATGTAGAACCTTCATTTTCTTTCACATCTTACACTACCTTATAGTTAAGTCATGGAGATGTTTTTCCCCCTGCCATACAAATTTAGATATATCCTTCTGCCTTGTTTAATTGGTACATCAGTTGTCAAAATAGGGTATTATCTGAAATGAAAATAACATTTCTAGGTAAAACATTCATTTTAATCACAGAAATTCTAACAATGATGATTGTAATTTGTCCAACCTTCATTCCACATTGCCAGCATCGAATACCAACTGCCCTGTACAAGCACACAGATAGGGGCTCTCGGGTGCCGTCTGCGACTCAATGTCGCCATGGCGCACCCAGGGAGGGCCTATTCTGTGGCTGCTCCCACTCTATGGAATCAGCTTCCGCTGGAGCTCCGGCTGGCCCCCGATCTCTGCACCTTCCACCATGATTTAAAGACCTGGTTATTTACTCAGTCTGGGCTGTGCTGACCTCCTGGGGGGGGCTTGACTGTTTTTAACTTTGGGGTTTTAAAGTCTATCTGACTTGTATCTCGTTTAATTCGTTTTTAGGTAACTTATTTATTGTTGTGTTTTAGCTGTGAGCCATCCCGAATCCTTTTGGAGAGGGGGGCATACAAGTCAAATAAATAATAATAATAATAACACAATAGTTACTGTAAAATAATTACAATTCATATTTGTCATAGTTGTATCAAATATTTACCTTCTTAAGCTGAAAACCTGTTTTATTTATCAGTTCTATTTGATTTTGCAGCTTCCTGGTTTTTACCAGGTTGAGGAGAAATTTCTATATGGCTTTGAGTCTAGTGAATGGCATTGTACAATCTTTGCATCATTTCCTTGATATCTGGGCATATATTGGTTGTTATTTATGTCTTGGGCCTCAGCAGTGTAGTTGCTAGCCTGAATATTAAGAAGACACCTGTTTCGTGTTTCTATTCCTGCCTGATTCTCCCATGTGACACCCCTCCTGCACAGTTTGCATTGGTTGCTAGTTGCCCTCCATGTAAGATTCAAGGTGCTGGTGTTAACCTATAAAGCCCTGCATGGCTTGGGTCCAGGGTACTTGCAGGAGCGCCTCCTACCAGCATTGAGGTCCAATCGCCCAGTACACTCCCATAGGCAGGCCCTCCTGGGGGTGCCGTCGGCCAGACAGTGTTGGTTGGCGGTCCCCCGGAGGAGTGCCTTCTCTGTGGGGGCACCCACCCTTTGGAACCAATTACCCCTGGAGCTACATCTGGCCCCTGACCGCCGTGATCTAAAGACCTGGTTGTTTTCACAGGCCGGCCTGGATTGAGCGAGGTTGGGGTTTTTAATTTTGGGATATTTTAATATTTTAGAATTATTTGGATTGGGCAAATTTGGAATAAGTTTTATATTGTGTATATGTTTCTGTGTAAGCCGCCCCGAGTCCCCCCGGAGATGGGGTGGCATATAAATCCAAATATAAATAAAATAAATAAATAAAATAAATTATGGTAGAAAATCTTTAGGATTCTCTCTCTCCCCTACCCATCTACAAAATTATTGAATTTAACTGTTTAAAAACTTTTCCTTCCCACTCTACCAGTTTCCACTTAAATTTATAAATACATCAGTTGCTTTGCCCTTTCCCAACGTACACATTGGATGGATCATTACATGTTTAAAATAGAAACAGCCCTCTATACCGTTATGGGACAATTACAGGGTTGGAAGATACTTTGCAGTTCAGTAATGCTGGCAGGGCATCCATGCATACGTTTCCCCTGTTTTTTGTGGCGAGGGTAATTGTTTAAAATACAGCTGGCATTTTCAAGGGGACAGATTGTGATTAATATTTAAAGGTGTTATTTAAATATTGCAAGGCACAACTTGAAGTAGGTCAGTGCAAGGCAACTCTGCTGTGTAAAGAGTCCTTGTTACTTGCCAACTGACATATAATTCTGCATGGCTTTGTGCTCCAGAATGTATTATTTCATAGAAATGGCCACCACAAGCTCAGATAGGAGCAGCAGAAATCCTCTAAAGACAACTTCTCAGCTGCGTTGTAAAGAATTAGTCATCAGTGCAGATGTAACAGACAGACCAATTTCTGTCTGTTAAAGTGATATAACCTTGCTTTCGAACGCAGCTGATAGAAATTGTGCTGTGATGGAGTCTTGTCCTGTAGGAGATGGAAGAACAGGATTGTAGTTACCAAAGTAACAAACTCTGCTAACTTTATTTCTTCACTGCTGATTTAACTGTACTTGTGTTTTTACCACTCTGGCACTCTAGAGCAGGGATGTCAGACCTGCATTATCATGGTGTCGTCACTTGATGTATCATGACTTTTTCCCCTTTTGCTAAACTGTGCGTGGCCAGCATGGGACACATCCGGCCCGGAGGCTGTGAGTTTGACAGCCCTGCTTTAGAGCAAATTAGGCATAAGAAAGTAATAAAATGATCTCTATTTCATTAATCTTTTTTTATACTGTTGGTTACTTTATATATATATATTTATATGACTCTGTGGTTTCTTCCCCAAACCCCAAAAACTTTAACCTTAGACTGTCTACTATTGACCCCTTTCCTAAGAGGTCTGTAGGGGACATGCATAAGTGCACCAACATGCCTACCGTCCCTGTCCTATTGTTTCTTTTATTTTTCTTATATGTATCCATTTCATGTATTCATAACTATGTTTATACTTATACCTGTTATCTTATAATTGCTTGACATAAATAAATAAATAAATAAATAAAATATATTAGTGATGGCTGCTCTGAACACCATTTGACTAGGGGGAGAAAGCTTAGCTGAGGGTGGGAGGAGAGACTTGATGGAGATGTGGGGAGGTCAAAGGGATGAATTTCCAAAGAGGGCACTTGAATAAACTCCATTTCAAATAAGTCAATTATTACTTTTGTTGCTAAATTAATACTTGTTTGCCTATCTGTGAGCCAGGTGTGTTTGGAAATTAAATGGTAGCATTGCTACCATGGTAGCAAGGGCCTTGGTGGTGCAGGCTGCTAATAGCCTAGCACTTAGTTCCAGCTGCCTGTAATTACTGCAGGCTCGAATCCCACCAGGCTCAAGGTTGACTCAGCCTTCCATCCTCTCGGGGTAGGTAAATTGAGGACCCAAGATTGTTGGGGGCAATAAGCTGACTTTGTAAAAATGCCGCTTAGTAATAAGCAGGCATATACAATGGAAGGAAGGCTATTGCTGAGCGCATTGGGTTGTATCCCCAAAAATTGTAAGCCGCTCTGAGTCTCCGGAGAAGGGCGGGATATAAAATATGAATTAAAATAAAATATGAATTTAAAAAAATTGCCCCATTGAGCATCTGAGGGGGAAAATGGGAATAAATGTCTTTAACAGTAACTTTAAAAGTAACCTCCCTATCATGGGGGATTTCTACCCTCAGCATCTTGAGGGGCCGTGTACACTCAACTGTTATTTTCTGAATATTGATGAATTTTGTTTGGCTGTCTTAGACATGCTTGTTGGTTTCCTTGCTTGCTTGTTTCTGCTGCTCAGGAAGTGGGTTTTACAAAAGAAAGTTTGTTTTTTCTGTAGAGTAGCTAGACTTCCTTTCAAATGATGCAGTACCCCCCCCGCCCGAGAGTCATTTTGAAAAATTTCTATATGTTTTTACTTAAAATCTTAAATTCCTGAATTCATTCTTAGCAATAGAATATGGTTATTTTTTTTTGCAATCTGGCCTGGACTGACAGGGGATCGGGGTTTTTAATTTGATTGTTTATTTGGCATAATTTAATATCTTTTTAATTTCTTGTAACTTTTGTACTTTCTGTCTTTTCTGTACGCCGCCCTGAGTCCTTCGGGAGAGAGGGCAGCTTATAAGTCCAAATAAAACAAACAAACAAACAATAGTTTTGGTTATGGCTCAATAAACCCACGTCCTCCTCTTTTTTGGAAATCACCTAGGAATTTATTTTAAAAACTAATGTTCCACGACAGTTCTGTATAGAACTTTTATTGCAGGTTTGTCTGAATTAAAAAAAAAGACTTTACCATACCAAATTGCAACCTGAATTCAGCTTCTGAAAAGAAGATAAATTTCTCTCCCTTGGCAGTAATAAATATCAAATTACAAGTAGTCCTCAAATTAAGATACTTTGTTTATCGACTGTTCAAAGTTACAACAGGGCTGGAAAAAAGGTGATTTACAACTGTTGCATCAGTCATTTGATCGAAATTCAGGTGCTTGGTGACCGGTATGTATTTACGACAGTTGTAACAATTAATAATCACATAATCTCTATTTGTGGCCTTTCTGGGACGCTTCAAAGAAGCAAAGTCAGTGCGGGAAGCCAGATTAGCTTCACATCAGATGTGGTATTCAGCAGGTTCTGACCAGTTCTGGAGATCCAGTAGCGGAAATTTTGAGTAGTTCAGAGAACTGGCAAACACCACCTCTGACTGGCCCTGCCCCCATCTATTCTCTGCCTCCCGAGTCCCAGCTGATCGGCTGGGTCTCCTTTTGTTGCCCTGCACAGGAGAATGGAGCTGGAAAGCAGGTTAGTGGGGTGGTGAGGGAATGGGGATTTTGCAGTATATCCTTCCTCTGCCACCGCCCACCAAGCCACGCCCACCAAGCCAAGCCAAGCCACGCCCACAGAACCGGTAATAAATTTTTTTGAATCCTACCACTGATTCACATCCATGGTGATTCCGTGAACTACTGCAACACAAAATGATATAAAATCAGGTGAGGATCATTTAAAAACTCTATTGCTTAGCAACGAAAGTTCCAGTCCCAACTGTGATCATAAAACATGGATTACCTAAATAAGCTTAGTAGGAGTTTTCTTTCTGGTAGCAAGGAAACATTATAACTGTCGACTCACAACAGTCCTTTTAGTGAATGTTCAAAGTTACAATGACACTAAAAAAAAGACTTATGACTGTTTTTCACACTTAAGACCACTGCAGCATCCCCATGGTCATTTGAACAAAATTTGGACCCTTGGCAACTGGTTCATATTTATGACGGTTGCAGTGTTCTGGAGATCACCTTTTATAAACTTCTGGCAAGCAAAGTCAAATGGGGAAGCCAGATTCATTTAACATCTGTGTTCCTAACTTAACATCTGCAGTCATTCACTTAACAAATGTGTCAAGAAAGATCATAAAAGGGCCCAAAATTTACTTAACAAATGTCTTGCTTAGCAACAGAAATTTTGGGCTGAGCTGAGGTCGTAGGTCAAGGACTACCTGTATTGCATTAAGATAGTCTTGCATTTCATTATTATTTTTATTTTTGCATTCATAGATCATCATGGGTTTAACCCAGAGTGCCCATTCTTTTCTGGAGTGAGCTGATAGCCAGATGAAATTCTTGTTCAAAGTTTGGATGAGAACTGAGAAGTTATTTTTCTGATTTTCTCCCACACCCCCCCCCCCTTGTGAGTGCATTTTGCATTCATCTTTAAAGGTGGCTCTTTCATTCAGACAAAGCTCATTATTAATGGAATACTGCTCATGGCAGCTCTGGATCCAACTTGAGAATTCGATTAATTACATCAGGCTTGGTGTATTGCTGTTGTATGAATTCTGCTTAATTCAGATACCATCTTCTCCTTCTCTTTCATGGCAGGAAAAAAAAACCCTCTCAAAGGTTAGGAGCAATGCCATCTTTCCACTGATCTTAGGAAAGCCTTGAGGCCATAAAAATGCATGTGGCTTCATTGCCAGTTTGAGAAAACTTTGTTTTTAAAAATGAACGTTGTTGGCATGTCACTCAAAGAGTTTAGGTCTCCTGCTGCAGTGCCAATTTTTCTATGCACAAATAAAAAGATTTTCTATGTTTGAAAATAGAAGAATAAACCTATATTAAAAGCCGTTTTCTTGAATCTCTCCATTTTAAAGAGAGCGAGGATAACTTTCCTTTCCCTGCATCTCATTCCTCTATTCTCTGAAGAAAGTAGGATCTAGTCTAACATACTAGATTGCCCTCTAGAATTTCTCCCTCATGGTGATCATTTTAAAGTATTCTAATAGTCTGTACAGTGCGATGACCAACACACATTTATTTCTCTTTGTGGACACACAAATATATTTATATGAAGTCTCATATAATAACATAAATGTCATTGGGTTTATTAAAGCAGTTTCTCTTTTGTATACAATATTTTGCATACAATATTTTTTTTGTATGAAAAAATGGCATGGCACATATATGGACATATGTATGCTTATATGGCCCATAGACTTACAAGAAGATTAAGTGCAACAATGAAAAGGAAGGTTATATGTTGTAGGAATACCAAAAAGTCAGTTGATCTGTCAACTAAAGCCTGGGAAATGTTGTTCACTTTACAGCAGCTTCAGTCACACGGAGCTTTAACTGCATCCAGATAGCCATGTCAAGGAAACACCTTTACCTGGTCCCCACCCCCTTCCCCTAAAGCTCAGAACGCTGAAACCAGAGGCCCCTCCATTACAGAGGTACCACTGTTGTGGTCACAGATACCACAAAATTTGACTGATCAAGGGAAAGGATCTAGGCTTAAGGACTTGGTATTTGGCAAAGTAGTTTGAAACTTTGTATTCCACAAATAATGGGTTTTGGCTCAGTTGCTATGTTTGCCTTGCTGGTACTACTGATAAGGAGATGTACCTGGAAATGGTTGACTGCACTAAGTATATTGTAGGAAGAAGGTCACAGAATTGACTGTAATCCTGATCACACTGCCTCATGAATCAAGTTGTTGGCCTCTACAGACTGGGTTCCTGCTATGGCCTCTATTGTTCAAAGCTAAGGTATCACAAATGGTACCAAGAATATACCATGAAGTAGTGCATCTTTAAAAAAAATTATTCATTTGTTGGAGAATGTCTTTATTTAGCCAAAAAAAAAATCTTTAGAAGAAGGAGTAAGATCATTCCCCCTTTTTCCTGCTCAGCAGCATTTGTCTGAAATATCCATTCTCGAACATGATTGATCATTTAAGTAAACCTGACGCATCAGGAAAACAATCAGCCTGAATCAATATTTGTTAGTTCAGCAGAGAAAATAGATTGGCATTCACAAGCTCAATTTTGCCACATCACAATTGAACAATTAGAAGAATCCTGTTCAAAATTATGTGAATGGTGCATGCCCATGATCACATATTAGTTAGCTCCTGAGGTTGCACAAACACATACATTGTCCTTAAATGGGGTAGATATTGCAATTCTATTTACTCCAATACTTCACCCTGTTTTTCACATGGTTTACAACCCCTTAAAGTATGTGGCTGTTTCACATCATCATATTATTTTCTTAACAAATCCCTAATACTTCTTTTTGATTTAGAAGAGAAGAGGCAGAATCACTATTTCCAGTAGGCAGAAAGTAAAAAGTCTTCTTTTAAATCAGTTTTACCTAAGCACTAATATAGGGTTGCTTTATAGGACATAAGAAATGGCCTTGAATGACCGGAGGAAGAGTTGCTACAAGGCAGTAGTCATATAAGAGAAGCTTGAGCTCAGGCCAAGAAAATAAGTGGAAAAAAGATCTCAGATAAACTGCTTGTTGGTTCACACAAAGAATAGAATAGAGTAGGGTAGGGTAGGTAGGGTAGGGTAGGGTAGAGTAGAGTAGAGTAGAGTAGAATAGAATAGAATAGAATAGAATAGAACAAAACTCTATTGGCCAAGTGTGATTGGACACATAAGGAATTTGTCTTGGTGCATATGCTCTCAGTGTACATAAAAGAAAAGATACATCCATCAAGAATCATAAGTACAACACTTAATAATAGTCATTGGGTACAACAAACAATCAAATCATACTAGGAAACAAGTCAATAAAAATCGTAAGGATACAAGCAACAAAATTATAGTCATATAGTCATAAGTGTTTATAAGATAAAGGGAAGAAAGGGGAAGCACATTTGGACTTGAAAAATTCTCCTACAATACTGTTACCCATAAAAGTAATCCTTTTAACAAAAACAACGGTTTAACAAAAATTATGCACTATTAGCAGCATCAATCTACTTGGTGTTTAATGTCTCCCATGTACTGTATATGTCAGACAATGTCCTCTGAGACAAGTGAATATACAATAGAAAGTATTGAACCATTCTTCCGGGTTGAGCCTTCTCGAGAACAGGCAGCGGTTTGTGATCGTCCTCGACCGCAGCCTGGCTCTTGCGTCGGAGAGCCCCGATCCTGCAAGGTTGGGGCGGCTAGCTGCCTCAGAGGGAGGCTGGCGGAGAAAAGGAAACCTGCCAGCCAGAGTGAGGGTGC
>CM019148.1:164174980-164255776 GCA_009733165.1 Naja naja | reverse complement strand
GTAGGACCGCCCCTGAGAAGAGAGAAATCTTGGATGGTGGTATTCTCCAAGGATCCTGAATGGACACCTCCTCAGGTCCGCAAAACCACGGCCTTCTGGGCCAGTGGGGCACCACCATCTTCCTCTCGCCCAGAAACCCGCTGGATCAGCCCGGAATCACTGGAAGTGAGGGAAGGCATATAGAGGCCTGATGGCCAAGGGCAGCGAGCGTTGACGCCCGCCCTGGGCCGGATAACGGGAGATGAAACGTGGCAATTGTGTATTGCAGGAGAGGCGAACAGGTCTATCACGGGAGACCGAATTTCGGATTGCCTCCTGAAACAACGGGTGCAGCTGCCACTCTGCCTGATCGAAGAGCGGCCCTGCTGAGCCAGTCCACTCAAGACATTGTGACGCCTCGAGATGTGTTCTTTCGCCTTGATGGAAAGGAAACTGTTCTCGGCCCACCGGGCAATTTCTCTGCCTCCCGCATCAGACGCTGGAGTGCCTCTTGTTTGTTCAGGTGTGCCTTGACGGTGATATTGTCTGTAAGCACCAACACGCGATTGGAGCGCAGTGCTGACCTGAAACTGCGCAGGGCAGACGCCCCCAACCAACTGATGTCCTGTGCCCGCTTGAAGAGACCACTGTCCCTGAGCCGTGGTGAAGGGTGTGCCCCCATCCGCAGGCTGGCGTCCGGCCGTGACCTCTCGGTGGATCCCCAGGACAACTCTTTTGATTGCTGCCGTGTCCACCAGCGTAAAGATCTGATGACGCTGGGAGGTATCCTAACCCGGCCATGGAATTGTCCTCCCTGACCGCTGGTAAGGCAACAAAACCACTGTAGATCCCTGGCATGCAGTCGGGCCCAAGGGACATGGATATGCAAGAGATCATCTTTCCCCAATAGCTGTGAAAGAAGCATGAGGGGAGCCCTCCGAGAGAACTGATCTCCCGCACCAGCTTCCTAATGCTTTCCTGCCTGTCGGGGAGAGGAAGACTGTGCCTTGTGTAGTCAAGGACCCTAGATGAATTAGTCTAGTTGTGGGCGCCAGTGGGCTCTTGTCCCAGTTTATGGAAAACCCGGACGCTGAAGAGCGTCAATGGTGATGAGGAGTCTGCTCTGGACTGTGAAATGGATGAAGCTAAGATTAAAATGTCATCCAAATAACAATGGAGCCTAATGGGTCTGCTCCTGAGGAAAGCGTGTAGCCACCGCCAGGACCTTGTAAAAGTCCTGGGGCAGAGGCCAGTCCGAAGGTAGGGCGACGCATTCGTAGTGAGTATTCATTTAACAAAAACGGAGAAATTTGTAATGGGAAGGCCAATCGGTATGTGCAGGTATGCCCCTCAGAAGATCAATGGAGGTGAGCACGCCTCCTCCCTGATGCCTTGCAAGATTGACTGTAGTGGTCATCTTAAATTTACGATAAACTAAAAACGATTGAGACGCTTGAGATCCAAGATCGCTTCCAGCCCCGAACTCTTGGGGACCCGCGAAGAGGTGGGAATAAAACCCTGGCCCCGCTGACCTAAAGGGACCTTTTGGATGGCTCTGATCTCCAGCAAGTGGGAGATGCATGATTGCATAAGAGCCCTTCTTCTGGGGTCCCTGGAGGAGGGACACTTCATGAAGAAATGCGTGGACTGGAGAGGAACTCAAGGGCCAGACCAGACCTGATGGTATTCCTCACCCAGGCATCCGAGGTAGAGGACCACTGGTCGGCAAAAATCGACACTATGGGTGTCAAGTCCTGTTCCTCACTTGGAGCCGATGGATGCCTCTATTACTGGTTCCCGGAACCTTCGCCTATTCTGCCCACCGCAAGTCGGAGAAGCCCGACTGTTGCCCCTGACCCTGGGTACTGGTTCGCTGGAATCTGGGATGATATTGTCCCGGTAGAAGGGACCAGAGGGGCCCCTCGAAATGGCTGTGAAGGTCGGAAGTCCGGCCTCCTATTCAGCAGGGAGGATCCTCTCTTCGATTTTGTCTCGATAAGAAGAGGATCAAGGGCTTTACCAAATAATAACTTCTCCGATATAGGTGCAGAAGCGAGCCTCCATTTGTGCCTCCTCGATCTGCCGCCAATGAAGCCATAAGAGCGCTTCATGATACCTGGGACGCTATGGCTCAGAGGAGAACTTAACTGCGCTAAAGGTGGTGCTCGAGAACTCGGCCGCGATGATCTTGGCGACGCCCTGATGCTCTAGTATTGGATGGTGGATTATTCTCTCAGATGGTGTAACCATCTGAGAGGACCGTAAAGGAGGCGGCCGTGGTAATGGCCCACGATCAGAAACGCGCGCGCGCGCAAGGCCATCTCCGCCTCTCCTTTCCTCTGCCTTCAAGGCGCCTCCCGCCCCTGGGATGACTGAGGAGGATACTAGGGAAGCTATGGGATCGCCCACCGGGGTGTTCAGGTGCCGGAAAACTCGGGATCAAGGTTATAGAGTCTCTTATCATGCCCTGTGGGGAGGATAAGAGGCAGAGGGCCCATTGTTTGTCCACCAGGTCTGTGAACATGGGAGGGACTGGAATGGCTTCTGACTGATGGTAGGTTGGTATCAGCCTCGGCCCTGCTCCTGCTCTGGCCACTGGACTGGGGAGGACCAAGCCGGGCTGTATTCTTTGCCTTGAACAAGAGTGACTTGAACAAGTGTGGCTTGAATAGTCCCATGAAAACAGGATGGTCGGGGCAATCCCTTCGTCATCGGACATCCCCTCTCAAGAGGGTCCACTGAGAGATCCTGGTCAAGCTCGCGAAGGACCTGGTCTCTTGATCCATCCAAGCCTCCTGGGCCCCCAAGTCCTGAGTACCCTGTGTGTAAAACTCCCCTTGTGGTGGTGTCGGGTGATACTGCTGTTCCACCATACTCAATGAACGCCCGAGAGAGACATGCAGTCTGGAACGATGGAAGGTTGGATGGCGCTGAGAGATTGCTGAACACCGTAGCGATGCCCTCTGTACTGCCAGTTCCATCCATGACCTCAGTCCTGGTGGTATTTCCTCTGGGAGCTCGGCCTCCGCAGGCCCGCCTGGGCGTGAACGAGCCTCAGGGTGCACGTGGGAGCGGGTCCCGCTTCCCTTTGGTTGATCTGGGCCCAGTTGGAGTGGATAAGTCCAGGGCAACCAGAGGTGGACTTAGAGGTCAGTAGAAGAGGAAGATCTGGGATGAGAATCAGGTCGGGCTCCTGGTGCGCCAGACTAGTTTCTCCAAGGCCTGGTGTCGGCGGGCGCCCTCTTCTTCTCCGCCGTCTGGACGGCCTGTTGGACTGTGACATCTGTCTCAGAACCCTGATCACTAGCCATTGTAATATCTTTTTTCCCTAAATATTATTATTATTATAATTGCTCTTATTATGGTCACAATTATAACTATAATTATTATTATTAATCTTATTATTATTATTATTATTATTATTATTAATAGTCTACTAATAATAGTGGTGATTGTGCCACTATGAGCTCCCAGGCCTAATCAAGATGAGGCCTGGCAAAGAGGCCCCCAAGGAGGAAGCCCAAAATGCTAAGGCCTTTGTCAGGCAGCTGTGTGGCAGGGGAGTTGACCCGAGCCCCCAAGAAGGGAAGCTTAAGAGCCAGTGATTGACACATATATTATTATTAGATGGCCTCGGTCCCCAAGGAGGGAAACCCTGTGAGGCATTTTGCTGCCGACCTGCCTGCCCAGAGCTCGACAAAATGGTCACTGTGGCCTTCTTATGCGCGCAGCCCCAAGAAGGGAAGCTGCCAGGCACGCCAGTGGTTTGGCCACACAGCAGCCACACGCCCTATTTGGGCCGGGTGAGCCAGGTGGTGACAGGAGGCTGGTAGCAGCAGAGATCGGGCCGATAAGAAACGCCGGGCTGCCGTTCAGAGCCTCCCCAGACTTAACAAGCCTCTCCCGCTGCTGAAGAGCTCCGCGATCTTCCCAGCGATCGGAGATAAGAGTCTGAGGTCGCCGCCCAGACTGCTGCTAATTAAGCGCATCCCCACTGCCTGCTGTTAAAACTCAGTCGGGGTCGATGAGCGTATTCGGGGGAGAAAGAGAAAGTGAGAAAACCAACTTCCTTTACTGCTCCGTCAAGAACCCAGCTATTGCAGACGAGGCTGAGCAAAACTGGAGTGACAGAGGAGGAGCGCCCCAGTATAATTTTGCCCAGCCTGTTTCAATGAGACTCCAGCACCTCCACTCTGGATGCTCGAGCAGCTCGGGGAGAATGGAGCTACATAATAACACATAGAAATATTTAGAAATAGAAATATTTTTGTGAAAAGAGACTTTCAGCTGTGGATTTTCTATCTGCTTCTGAGATAAGATTTGGTGTTTTAATCCTTCTTCATTACAAAGGTTTAAAATAGTTGCAAATGTATTAAAATTAATTACATATTCAGTTGTAAAATGCTAGAGTCAATACCAATTCCATGATATATATGGCTAATAATTAAGCAACCATCATGTATTTAATCATACCTACCAGTTTTATATACCAAGAACGGGCTAAAATATGGGCTCTTCATTATTGGAATCAATTTATCAGACAATGCTATTTCACTAGATCTTACTTATTCTTCAAAAGGTCAGCCTGCATAATATTAATCAATTAATGATCCATCTGTTATTTGTGTATTGAAATATGCTGCAACTGCTTTCCTCTGCTATGTCTGGATGGCTATGAGTTCCCCATTCCTGTTTAATATATAAGAATTTTATCCATCAGTCATCCCCTAGACCAGCATTTTGACTTTTTAAGTGGGGTCTTCTGCAATCAAAGTTGTGTGTCAGATATTGAAGAAAACTGCAATGTCACCCTTTTCATTATTATTTCTTATTTGTTAAAAAATATGGTTTTTCCATAAAATATTTTATTTATGTTAATATCTAATTTTAAAAAATTATTAATATTGTTATTTTTATGTTCACTAAATGTTCTACAAATGTGTCAATCTTAGTTTTTAAAATGGTAAATATGGATAAACATAAGGAATCCCAAGAGTAGAAATTTTGAAACACAGCCCTTGACATTATACTAAAATTAACAATATTTTTTTAAAAACAGAGATATTCACCCAGCATTTGCAGATTAGTAAATCTTGCTACAGTAACACTGGTTTGTATGTAGTTAATCTGCCTCGCTGAAATTAGTGTAGTCAAATTCAGCAGGGATTTAATGTTCAGTAAAATCTATCCTCAGCTGATACAGTATCATTTCCAAAGCACATGGAACTTCAGAGAAGAAAGACACTTAAAATTACGTCCATCTCTGTACCATTAGTGGAAACCTTCACTGAATCCAAAAACCATCAAGAAAGAGCCATCACCTTCCAAACAATTCCTAATCCATTTTGTTTCCAATTCCTTGTTAGTTTTGCTTTCAATGAAAGATGACAGATTGTAAATCCAAAATTGCTACTTCAGTTTTCCATCAAGAATTTGGCTTATATGTAAACCACAGGTGATTTGGCACAGCATTTAATTTTTCAGGAATGTTTTAACGTACATACTCTCTCTTTCAACCAGGGATGAAATTATTATAATGAATATTTAACATAGTTGGATACAATACTCAAATTTAATATGCCTCCTGTGACATATTCACTTACTGCTGGCCCACAGAATGTTAGATAATGTGTCTCAATGGGGCTACATTTTAATACGTCTATGATGTTTTATTTACTATGTTCATATACTACACTGCTATCTCAAGTAAGGCACATCATGTGCTGCTGCTTGTAGAACACAGCTCTCTTTTCCATAACTTACTACTGCATGACTTCAATAAGGAAAGAGCTTTTGCACTTACAGCTGTAGGTGTAGAGACTCCAACAGAAATACTTAAGATTAACCTCAACTGAAATAATCACAAAATAATCTGAATCATTTTCTGAATCTGGAGGATCCTATGACAACATTTTGCAACTTGTTCTGTTCTGACTGAGAACTGTTCACATGAACGAAATGCAAATAGCATTCTTCAGTTCTAGCTGGAACACTGGCTAAAAGAGGAATGATCAGCTCCAAACAGGAAACCTGTAATAACAAAAATAAAGTAATATACTGGTCACCATCTTTACCTTCTCAGAGCCATAAGGAAATCCACTCCAAAAGTTAAGATTTGTCAAAATCTACCATTCCCCATCCCTCAGCCAACCAATTGATTCTTGATGCATTTGCTGGTCATTGCCTCAGTATCTAGATCCACTATGGCGAACCTATGGCACGTGTGGTATGCAGAGCCATCTCTGCCGGCACATGAGCCATCACCCCAGATCACGCCGCATGATGTGTGTGTGCCTCTCTCCAGCTGATTGTTGGGTATCTGCCGCGCATGCGCAGAGGCACAGCACACACATGGGGAGGTAACTCACACATGTGCAGGGGGTGTGTGGGGAGCGAGGGGGGATCGCATGCACATTGCATTATGTGTGCAGGCACGCATTCACATGCACGCATGTGCACACCTTAGCATGCGATGAAAAGGTTAGCCATCACTGATCTAGATCATTTGAAGATGAAGAAGAACTTCTAAGAGAAAATGATATATATAGGACTTTATAGTGTGTTAGAAAAATTCCTTTCTCAGAATATATCATGAACTGAACTGAATAGTGAACCCACTAGAAAGGATCGTCTTGTAAAAATTCTCAGGAATTCAACAAATGGCTTCCAGACTATTCGCAAGCATGACCTGAGGAGAAAGCTACACCCAGTACCCCACTCTATTCCAGCCTATAGGTAAAAAGTATGATCAAAACCAACAACATAGACAGCTCTTATGAGGTTCGATGAGTCCTCTCTTGCTTCTGATCAGATAGCAATCTTAACTCAGCCATTTATTTCCTACATTTGTCCACCTCCAGTGAAGGCAAACATATCCCCTTGTTTCCAAGACAACAGGAAGGATTACAATTTGCTAAACAAAGGCTTTGAAGGGAAAACCGGCTGAGTTGTAGTTTAGCCTTAATACATTGCTTGTATTTACAAATGCTGGGAAAGGGAAAACCTGGTTATGTATTTCACCAGAATAACCAAAAGTAAGCCAAGTGGTTTTGTTGGCAGAAAATAGAGCCTGAAGGAACTGACAATATTTCATCTTCCCTGTTGACATACTTCTCTTTAAGAGTAGAGTAGAGAGTAGAGTAGAGTAGAGTAGAGTAGAGTAGAATAGAATAGAATAGAATAGAATAGAATAGAATAGAATAGAATTCTTTATTGGCCAAGTGTGATTGGACACACAAGGAATTAGTCTTTGGTGCTCTCAGTGTATGAAGGAAAAATATACATTCATCAAGAATCATAAGATACAACATTGAGTGATGGTCATAGGTTACTAATAAGCAATCAAATCATACTAGGTAAACCAATATAAATTGTAAAGATACAAGCAACATAGTCATAAGTGGGAAGAGATAGATACTGGAAGAGAGAAATAATAGTAACACAGTCTTAGTAAATAAGTTGACAGTGTTGTGGGAATTAGTTGTTTAGCAGAGTGATGGCATTCGGGGAAAACTGTCCTTGTATCTAGTTGTTCTAGTACATATTAATTGGTTAATGTTTTCTTCTTCACAGCTTCTGCCACCACCACTGCACCACAAATGAGAAGATATATGGAGATAATAAAAGGCAAACTAAGCTAGCAAATGGACAGATGGATAGAAGAAGGAAGGACCACAAACTCTGGCACTAGATGCAGCTTTAGAGGTTGCTTTGAAACAGCACAGAAATCCAGGGCTGGAAGGGACCGCAGAGGTCAATCTAGTCCAACCCCGCACCAAGAGCATCGTTAAAGTGAATTTCTATCTTTTGAGCCACCCAGTCATGTGACCACCAAGCCACGCTCAGCCAGTCACATGACCAGTAAATCACACCCACAGAACCGGTTGTTAAGAAATTTGAATTCTACCCCTGGATATGGGCAATGTAAACCATGACGGTCAGATGGGATGGTTCCCATTACTGGCAACAGCGCAATAAAAACAGGCTTAATTTGAAACAGTATACTGGTACGTACAACGGAGGAAATATATGGAATTTTAAACAAACATCTTAAATCAACTAAGCTATCAAAATCAATAAAGTTTTTCTTACACAGTGTAACAATCTTAACTGGAGTTAGTGGTATTGCACCCCAAAATGTTTCTCTTTCTGATAAGGCATGTATACCACAAACAGGTAATGATATTATTTTCCAAACATCAAATACTTTTATTTCAATATTTTTTTCAGACAATTAGTCATTTTTCCTCCAAGGCAGCATATACTACAGTACAGCCTATAGAGAAGATAATAAAGTGAATGAAACAAACAAAATGTTAAAAAAATGTTATGATAGTTATACAGTTACTTACCAAGCACATCTAAATTATATTAAAGTAACCAAAATAATTTTACAGTCCCCAAGGCATTCACAACTTTTGAGCACCCCAAATGTTTGGAAATGGAAAGCTGAAATTTTGACATGCTCTAAGACTAGTCAGTATAATGTATTATAGCTTAAAAACATGCTATGCTGTTCATTCATATTCCTGCACTATGAATATGACCGAAATCCCATAGGTGTCAATATAAGTAGTCCTTGGCTTATAACAGTTCATTTAATGACTGTTCAAAGTTACAATGGCATTGAAAAAAGTGACTAATGACCATGTTTCATAGTTACGACCTTTGCAGCATCTCCATGATCATGGGATCAACATTCAGATGCTTGGCAACTGGTTCACATTTATGACCATTGCTGTGTTCCCAGGTCATGTGATCTCCTTTTGCGACCTTCTGATAAGCAAAGTCAGTGGGGAAGCCTGGTTCATTTAACAACCGGGTTACTAACTTATCAACTGCAGTGATTCACTTAACAACTGACGCAAGAAAGGTTGTAAAATGGGGCAAAATTCAAAAGTCTCACTTAACGTAAATTTTGGGCTCAATTGTGGTTGTAAGTGGAGGACTGCCTGTATCCCTGAGGCTTCTTTGCATTCTGTACCTTCCCAAGGACCCACCAACTCAAGTCTTTCACATCTTGTAAAGATGTAACATTCAGACCAGACTGTGCCTAAAAGGAGAGATCTTCATCAAACATTGTTCACTATTTTCCTTTCAAAGTTTCCACAAAAAGAACAAAGCCCGCTTCAGCTATCTTCCTGAAAAGAATGCTCCTCCTTAAAATATTAAGAAGGATGGATGATCCATTGACAAGATCTCCTTCTCTGCCTTTTAATGATCATTTCCTATGATGTAAGTACCATACTTGATGTAAGTCAAAATATGAAAAGAAATTATACTCTCCCCCTAATATAGCTGAAGACTGAATTTGTTCTACTTTGTGGCCACATTATACCAATGACTCACGTTCAATCCGAAAGCAACCACCATTCCAATCGTTTTCACAAGTACTATTATTAAGCTAGATACCTCCCCATCCCATTCCTGTTTGATTTCTGTTTTCCAAATTAAGAACTGTTCATTTTATTCTGTTATTTTCAGCTCATTTCTCTAAACGATCGGGAAAGTTCTGAAATTTACTTCCATCTTCTAGAGTAATAACTATTCAACATCTTCTTGGCTGGGTAGAAATAATATATACCAAATGTTACACTTTTATTTTGTCCAAGTATAGGATAGAATGCATTACTATAGCCATAAATTCCTTTGAGAGAGAAATAGCAACCTGAAAAGAGCAAAATCAAATATGCCCCAGCAGAAAATTTATGAAAAGTGCCTTAGAAGTAGAATGATTGGTGTCCATAGCTGGATCACATCCAGATGCTTCAGTGAATGATAAGATGCAAGGACCAAGCCAGTACAGGATCTTGCAGACAGTTGAAGGTTCAGGTACACCATTTATTTATTTTATGTATTACTTTGTATGCTGTCCAACTCTCAAGGGCTTGGTGAAGAGCCAGGTCTTCAAGGCCCTTGGATGTACCAATAAGAAGGAGGTTGTTTGGATCTCAGTAGAAACCATATTCTAGAGGGCAGGTGCTTCTACAGAGAAGGTGTGCTTCTGCAATCCAGAAAGATAGCAATAACAATAGTATTTAGACTTATATACCACTTCACTGTGCTTTTACAGTCCTCTCTAAGCAGTTTACAGAGTCAGCATATTGCCCCCAACAATCTGGGTCCACATTTTACCCACCTCAGAAGGATGGAAGGCTGAGTCAACCTTGAGCCTGGTGAGATTCGATCTGCCAAATTGTAGGCAGCCAGCAGGCAGCAGAAGTAGCCTGCAGTACTGCATTCTAACCACTGCGCCACTGAGACTCATGCGGTGTTTAGCATTGTTTAATGGAAGAAACCCAGAGCATTTGAGCCCCGCAAGACTGATTCGGCCAGGTAGATACTATGGAACAGACCATACCTCAAGTAACCAGGCCCTATGTCATGTAAGACTTAAAAAACGACAACCAGCACCTTGAATTGCACCTGGAGGCAAACTGGTAAGAAGTGCCACTCACCAAACAAAAGGTGTTACATTGTCAGCACTTCCAGTTAAACCTAACAGATGGGAAACACAAGATAAACTAATTCTCCTTTATTGAAAGCACAAACTTGAAAGTACAAACTTCCCGCCACCACTTTTAACTGGCTGCCCAATAGGGTGGGTCCTTCCTAAGATATTTCTCTGATCATTAAGAATAACCATGGTGGCACAGTGGTTAGAATGCAGTACTGCAGGCTACTTCTGCCTGTTGCCTGTAATTTGGCAGATCAAATCCCACCAGGCTCAAGGTTGACTCAGCCTTCCATCCTTCCGAGGTGGTTAAATGAGGACCCAGATTGTTGGGGGCAATAGGCTGACTCTATAAAGCACTTAGAGACAGTTGGAAAGCACTGTGAAGCAGTATATAAGTCTAAGTGCTATTGCTATTAAAGGCACCGGAGGCTCTTGTCTCTCATCTGAATATTTCATGGGCAGCATCTCTTCCACTTGTTCCCCAAGGTCATCCACACATTCTATTACATCCATGGATTTCCTAAGTGTTCATACCGCTGTACCATGGACCATTTGAAGCTACTAGGTGGTCTTCAACAGCAGCCTCATGTAGCTTAGAGCCTCAATTTCCACACTTTGTATTTTGGCTGCCCACAACCTGCATGTATATGCCTTTCAATTCAGTCCTGGGATAGAGCTTTCTCTTGAATGTCTGCATGCTGAGAGCATTCCTATCATTCCAGCTTTTCTAAATTGCCTTAGAAGCAACCTTAGAGGCTAATCAGCACCATGGAAACAGACATGCCCCTGCTGAGTTAAGTATATTCAGCCAAATGATCAGTGAGGACAACAACTGATAACAGATTGCATATATGAATGGTTATTGTGTCACCTGGTACACCATATTTATACACCTGCTACATATTTGCACTGAGCTGTTTAAATTTGAAGAAGTATTCATAGGTTTATCCTATACAACTTTTCTGATGACTGTTATTTCCCAATGAAGGGAAATTACATTCCTATGTGGGCTTATTATTTTATCTACTTCCTTTGTTTATCAATTGTGCTTTGTTTTATATCTGCACGGTATTTTCATCTTCCATTTTTTCTTGCTTTTAAGTTAACCATGCATCAAAATTGGAAATAAAACAACAACATAAAGAATAAAACAACCAACACTATCCTCCTCTTTGCCCAAAATACAAAGCAGCATATAATAAAACCCTATAACAACTATATAATAACTATATGTATTATCCCAGATATAATCTGGGATAATACATATAGTTATTATATAGCTTTACCTCACCTAGATGTTTTCCATCTGCACAAGCTTTCACCAACTTGGACCTCAATTGTCATAATCCCTGAAGCATCATCTACTACAGGTATACAACATGTGGCCCACTGCATATTGCTGAACCTAAGCTTTCCACATCCTTCTCTATTGGTACTGGTGCCTGGAGTTACTTTACAATTTGCAGACTCAGCAATATTTATTTGGAGGACTGCATATTGGCATGTATATGAGAAGGTATTAATTAATTAATATAGTCACCCATCTCTAACCAATCAATGTGGGCAACAAACAATTAAAACATGACATAAAAAGAAATTAAATACACATAGCATCCCTGAGGAATTATAATTCATTGGGGTCAGCATCACCAAGAAATGGGGTCCTCCATACCCTTGGAACTCCAGGCACAGGCCAAGTTTTCAAGGCCTCCCAAAAGGCCAGTAGGATCAGGGCCATCCTAATCTTGCAGGAGGGTGATCAGAAGGCAGCACTGTAGCAGAAAAGGCACACCTCCTTGCCCTCACCAATTGTTATTCCTTGGCAGACAGGACTGAGAGTGAGCAGATTCTTATTAGAATTAGATTTAATTATAAGGTTTCATCAATTGGACACAATTTTATTCAGTTACTCCCTTGCTTTCTCTTCAACTAGCTTCGGACATTTGCAACAAGTTACTTAGGTGAGAGTGTGCATTCCTTATGTTGTTACTTCCAAATAAATTATTAAATACTTTCAGTCTCTTGGAGTTTATGATTCTGGATTCCTCCCTAATGTAGCCTATACAGATGAAAATTCAAGAATGTATAGTATGAACTTTGTTTCTCAAATTGTTAGATCTACTAACCCTACATTGATTGTAACTTCCCTTGCAAGCCTATGGTATGTAAGGGGTAATACATCATTCGTTGTTAATCCATGACATCTTTAAGACATCTGCTGCAATGGATTTTATTATAATGTCTTACAATTATAAAACAACTTTCATAGCTGCATGATGTGATCCATACCCTCCTTCATATTATTTGTATACTAATATGAAGGAGGGTATGGATCACATCATGCAGCTATGAAAGTTGTTTTATAATTGTAAGACATTATAATAAAATCCATTGCAGCAGATGTCTTAAATATAACTATTAATTTCCAGGAGAAGATTTACTATAGAATGTAAAGGGTTTTTTGCTGATAAGGATAGATCCTAATAATCCAGTGATGATTGATGATTATTTTATCTTGCCTTTTTATATGAAAATTCAAAATGGTGAACATATCTAATGCTTCCATTCTATTAAAAAGAAATATGTTTTTGTTCTCCACATCAACACTTGGATTGAGCTGAAAATAAGTGACTGTCCCAAATTATAGCTTAAGAAATCTTGTTTTACTTGATCATTTAAATTATTCTGATATACAGTATTATCCACATGATGAATGGGGCCATATTCCCTATCAATGTTCAGCCATGGGCAGAAGAAGCCTACTTGTGCACATATATGTATATAAGCTTCTATGTGATTCTAAAGCTCTAAGCAAATTCTGTTTTCTATGTAAGCTTATTTTTCCTTTTGTCCTTTCCCCCTTGTCAAGATGACTGATATTTGGGGTGAGTGGCAGCAAAGTCTAACACAAGGTTGGCCAGTTTAAGACATGTGGATTTTAACTCCCAAAATTGGGAATTCTGGGAGTTTAAGTCCACATTTCTTATAGCAGGCAAGGTAGTGTTAGATCAGGGATGTCAAACGGGTGGGCTGCGGGCCGGATGTGTCATGCACAGGCCATGTCCACCCTAGCTCCGTGAAGGGAAAAAACGTTGCGATACATCACGTGACGGCAATATGACACCCATGTGTTAGACACTGATTGAACTAGTAGAAAAGCAGAGATATATTACTTCTCCTTCTAAACATTGACCTTCCTTTGGACTGATAATGATTTAAAGGAAACCAACTTTAAGCATATTTCACCTCTTCCCAAAAACAAATTGATGACAAATTTTGTAATAAAATTATAATCAATACTCTCTCCGTGGTGTAAGAGCTAAGGATCATGTATCATACCTTTAAAAAGGCATAAACAGCTTCATCAATAATTAAGCATTATTTGGGGACATATATGCTCAATTTTAATTTTGTAAAAGTGCCGAAGATATTGTACAACACAAGTCAAAATTAACCCTACATTGATTTCAGCTCTCCTTGTAAAACTATTGCATGTAAGAGATAACACAGGCATTCCTTATTAATCTTCATCTTTTGGATGCTTTTGGACTCATCCCAGACATTAATTATTTGCATGATCATAAATTACAAGCACATGATCAATGCAAACATCTAATCTTAACATTTAATCCCTGCCTTAATTGCCTGAATTAAAACCCATCTTAGTTCAGAATAGGCTACTAAGCATAGTACATCAAAGCTGGCAACAAACTATTCATATTAATTTCAACACATTAAATTTCATATTTTCAGTAAAAGGGAGAAATTAAACCATGAATGCTCCAAGTACTAAATGACAACTGACTCCAGTATAAAATGTGTGGGTTGATAGCTTAAAGCATGAATGCCTAGCATGACTTATTGGAGTCATTAAATGCATAACATACATTAATTACAAAAGGCCTGAAGTGAAAACACTGTTGGTTGGTTGTTTGTTTTTAAGACAAAAACTTAGTTTATAAAAATTCCCAAATAAAACAATAATATCAGGAGTTTAACCAACACAGAATCATCTGAAACAATTTCAGAAAAGTGATCCTAAGAATCCTGTCATAGAATTAAAGACTAAGATGCAAATATAACACCTTGTAGCAGAGGTCTCCAACCTTGGCAACTTTAAGACTTGTGGACTTCAACTCCTAGAATTGTGGGAGTTGATGTCCACAAGTCTTAAAGTTGCCAAGGTTGGAGATCCAACAAACAGATGTAGTAGCATTATAACATGGTACAATAAGATAAGCGCATTTGGGAACAAAAGGTTAGAATCAGAAAGTACAGAAGAATAAAACTGGTTTTCTCACACCACAGAGAGTTGACTGAGGAAAGTTCCTTATCCTTTAAGATTGCAACAATAAAACACAAATTTTTAAGAACATTCCCTGTGTTAAAAACATAAGCCAAACCTAGCACAGTAACAAGATGGATTACTATTTCTTTCTTTGATGTAGTAAATTAATTTGTAGGAGAGAGGATTTTTTTAATCCCTGGGAGACATACCCAGGTATGGCATAAACATTGCTGTCCCATCAAAGGATCCTACTTGAACTCTGAGGTGCTTAGGTAGACTTGACCTAAGAGATTTGATACAGAAGAAGGAATCTAGCATTGACATTACCAGAATCAATTTGTCTCCCACAGGAAATCACTGAACAGCTGGTGCAAGTTGCTGAAGGGCAACTACGTAATACAAAGTCTTAAAGCCTGAGGTAACTGGCTTGTTTTGTGCTTGAACAGCTATTATGGGGCATCTCTGCCAACATTAGGCTGCTCCCTTACGTAACTGTAAAACATTGTTTACTCCTCCAAGTATAAAATCCTTCTGGCACTTCTCCACAAAGCAACTAATTTTAGCTTATTGTTTCCTCTGGCTGAAGGTTAATGACCATATGAATAGAATTAGGGAAGAGCTCCCTGAAGGAAAGGATCACTATCATAGATCTTAGATCTATAGATCATCACCCAGGACTGATGGCCGCTTCTTCATTTTTAATGAATATAAAAATTGAGAGTCTTTTTCCTTCAAAATTAACTTCCGCCAAAATTATACATGGAATCTAGTTTATTAAAAATGTAAAAGATGTTAAAAACACTTCTCCTTTAAGTGCCGTGGCAAAATTGGTTAAATATAAATTATTCAGGTAGAATTGTTATCATTCAGCCACAGATGCCGATGACTTTTAAATTCACACCACTGAAGGCTAACACTTTACAGTGTAATTTCGAATTCAAAATAATGTTATGCACTAAGTAATGTTGCATTCTATACTTTTGTCCTAAGTTATACGCATATGAAAAATAGCATTATTATTTATTTACCTACCTGCAAGCTTTTCTCCGAAATAAACTGCCAAGTCAAATTAAGAAGCCAATACTGAAAATTAAAGTCTATTCAATTAGGATACTGCAGCATCCACTTTCGATTGGCTGACCCACAATCAATTTGAATGGTAATCAGAGGTTTTGCCAAATTTCACAGTTCTTTCCCATATGAATCTAACATTAAAAGCTTGGCATTACAACCTCTTGAATTATTTCTAACAGTATGGATTGGATTGGCCCTTGAAGGCAATTTAAAATGTGGGGTGTTGGGGAAGACAAGAGAAACCCTCTTTTTTTTTTTTAGCATTCGCCATATGAGGAGCAGACTGGTGTTCAGGAGTACTCTATTATCTATTCCACTGTATGATTGGTCTGTCTAGTGTCTATGCCTACTGTTCATATATTCCTATATTAAAATACAGAATAAATTAAGGCCACCAATAGCAATCATTTGGTATAACCAAGCATAACTTAGCCTGTATTAAATTAAATACATTCTAGCTATCTTTTGGCCTTTATACCAGGACTTGCTTGGAAATTGATGTGCCATTTGACAATCACAAATCATTCATCACGCTCATCTATTTGAGTTCATCATGCATTTTATTGAGTGTGCGAAATGACAACAATGGGCAGGAAACCTTTGTAAAAATAAGCTGGTATTTGAATACAACAACCGAGGAGAGAGGAGAGAATTTTCTGAAGGTCACCTTATTTTAATTTGGAATTTTCTTTCATTCCTTTGAAGACAATTAAATTATAATTACTTGCCATCGTGAGCTATTTTTGATTATATAATAGCTTCATAAACTAGATGACATTCGCATTCAATTTATTTAAAACACGTGGATTTTCTCCTTCTATACTAGCTACTAATACAGTGTGACATACAATAGTAAAAACATAGGTAATCATTTCCTAACTCAGACTATATGTTTGGATTTATTCCTTATCAAACAATCCCAAAATGAATACACTAAATCAAATAAAATACAGTTAGGTCCAAACCCCATGCAGATCACTGCAAAAGCTTTTGATCCTTGTTACTCACAAGAGCATAAGCCTCATTTTGCAAGAATCCTTTTCATCCATCATGGATCTCTAAGGTTATGCTACTGTTGACATATTCCTTTATTATGCAAATCGGGCTGTGGGATGTGCATAACAAGAATGCCTACATTAATATAAATTGGAATAATAAATTTACTTCTTTTACACTGCGTTTCTGAAGCTACATTATAAGGCTCTGTTGTCTTAAAGCTAAAATTTCATTTTTATAACAAAACATGGCAAAAAACATCAGCTCTTTCCCCCCTACAGCTAAGAAAGTTTACGACAGCCAGTCAAAAGAAGAGAATTTCGCCTCTTGACATGTCCACCAGGTATGGAAATAGGTGCCTTTTTCTTTTCCACACTTCCAACATTTTGGGTCTGAGTTAAACATTTTTGCCAGTCTAGCAGGGGGAAGGTGCCATCTGTAAAACATTTTATATTGATTTTTCCTGTATGCTCTGGATGTAATTAATTTGTAATTTGATCCCCACATTCTCTCTCTGTTTTCCAGATCTATATTATGGCCAACGTTTTTCACCCATACCACCATTGTCTCTTTGACTACCTCCTCTTCCATTTTAAAAACCAGTAGATAATATTGGAATTTAATTAGACAATGGCTAGAAGAAATTATGAATCAGAAAATTGAACTTAATCCGGAAATGTTTTTATTAGGCATAACACAAACATGCAATAAAACAGATAGATATGTCATGTTACATATATTAACAGATGCAAGGATCTCGTACGCACAACTCTGGAAGGAAAAAAGGGTTCCAATGGAAGGCATGGTTAAAAAAAAAAAGAATGTATAGAGATGGACAGGCTAACGATGAAAATAGAAGACAGAGAAGTTTCAATTTATTACAGGACCTGGGATGCCTGGTATGAGTGGTTTAGAAATATAGAGAAAATAAAATGGCAATTAGGAAAAGAATGAGGAAATATGTAAATATATTATAGAGAAGATTGATGTGTAAGGATAAAAGATATTGATTTATAGCAAGAGTAAGATGTAATGGTAAAGGAATAAGTAAATATATATACTGAAGAATGCAAAGAGATATAAAAGATGTCTTGATGTTAATTATAATGTATAAAGTTTTTATTTTATGTTTTTAAAATTTCAAAACTTAATAAAATTTATTTTAAAAAAAACAACAACAAAAAAGAGAATTTTGGCTGAGTATTCTGCTTGTGTATTACTGATCTTGCGGCATTTTAGAAACCATATTAGGCTCCTAGACCTCATCTCAGGGTTGGTATTGTATTCTTCCCCGTCTATATTACTGATGCACTTCAATATCTGTGCTCTGTGGTGGAGTTTAAACTGAGCTCATGGCCGCCATAATAACCATGAGTATGTCGCAAGTAATCTTTTATTTAACACACGGGTGGTACGGTACTCTCTTGAAGTTTTCTTTTTTTTTATAGGACAAGATGGGATGGGATGGAATAGAATATAGAATTCTGAAAAGAGTGTGTGATTGTCAGTCTTTTGCTATTGTTAGACTGTTCCCTCACTTACCTGAAGTTTGTTGTAACCTCAAATCCCATAGCTAACCAGTACTAGAAGAGATTGTTCCTAAGCTGTCATCCTTATGAGGTTATCCAGTTCAGAAAACAGATTCAATAAGAAAACTAGAACTACATGTAATTGAAAAGGGCGATTGTAACTTTATCTTGCAAGTCCGACTGTGTTTCCCCTTCCTGCTTTCTCTCTTACATCAAGAGATGTGGGAAGCCCACTGAATCTCTTTCTCACCCAGGCTCAAAACATGCTTATGCACCTATTATTGTCTTAAGGCTTCTGGATAGTTTCTCCAGGATCATCTCCAATAAATAGTCACTGTCTGTTGATCAATTCACCTCTTAACTTACCAAGCAGGTCTGCAAACTACAGCACCAGAAGAAGCACTTAAGAACATTGGTGAAGAAAAACTAGAAGTGAATGGATTGAATCAGGATAGGAGCTCATAGTCATACTATGGCAATAGGTAGTAACGACTGACAGAATCTGCCTACAAGCCACTGTTTTACTCTTCAACAACATTTCCTCAATAACATTACTCAAACTTGTTCAAATCTTGACTCCACCTGGGCAGAATATTTAGAGATATAAAAGCTAGATATTTGCAATGTTATTTGGGATTAATTTCATCCTGTAGGTTCCAAAACATAAGAGTGCCTTTATTTAAGGGCTGCAATCAATAAGATTTCTATTTTTTGTTACAGTGATTAGGGTAACATTTGATAGTTTTTAAAGATTATTTTTGAATCATTTACCGTATCCCACAGGTCAAGCTGACAGTATATAAAAAATCTAAGCCAAATAAAATATTACAACTCCTATTATTTCAAGGAGGGTTAGTGAACTAATATCTCCTTCCTTCTATAATGCAGAGTCAACTCAACCTGCTGTGTTGTTTCTATCTCAATACTCTCCAACCTAATATTTAGGGTAGGAAAAGCTTCTATAGTGTCAGTCAAATATAGGGAATCAATCAGGGTGATAACTAGAAACTGGTCCATCTAATTGCCAAATTGCTACTATGCTCAATTAGAAACTAGCTATTTGGTTTCTATGAGCTGCCAAACCCCAAAGTCTATTCCTTGTTATTTGAAGCCACACAAAAACCAGAGGTATCCTTCAAACCAGATTATGTAATTTCTCCCAGTCATAAGACACATTCTTCAGTTCTATTTTTTTTAAATCTAAAGCAACCAAATGTTCTGCATTAGAGCTTTTAGTACTGATCATACTGACATAAATGCCAACTTTTAACTGAAAATCCTTGATTTCTCCTGTACTAAACTCACAGCCATAGCTATTTTCTATGGAGCTTGTGGAACCCCACCCATTTTAGCCTGCTATTCGCAGTAGCCAATTACTAGTTTTAGTAGATGTGTTGAGGGTATTGTTTGGATCATATATATACCTGCTCTCCAAAACTGGGCTCTCTACCAGCTCCATCCATCATGACAGCATCAAAAGAAGCCACCAAATACACTAACCCACACACATACCCCAACCTATTCTGTTCCAGTTCAGTCTACCCAAAACACAGCTCACAAGCTTAGGAGCATCCCTGTGCATTAAACATTCATTATGCCCTTTAACATGTGAATGATGAGATTTCTAGGATATTTTGGTATCTTTATGTGTTTGATTATCTTTATGTATTTGATCCCTCTGAGTTTTTATAAAAATACTGAACATATTCAGTCAAATAAAACTAAGTAGATACTGCATTTCACTTTTAAAAAATATTTCTTTAAAATCTTGCCTTCATTATTTTTATAACAGATAACAGATAATCAGAGTTGGAAGGGACCTTATAAGTCATCTAGTCCAATCCCACACCCATGCGGAAGACCTACACCATTTCTGACATGTGGCAATCCAATCTCTTCTTGAAAGTCTCAAGTGATGGCACTCCCACAGCTTCCGAGGGCAAGCTGCTCCATTGGTTGATTGTTCTCACTGTCAGAAAGTTTCTCCTTATTTCCAGGTTAAATCTCTCCTTGTTCAGTTTCCATCCATTATTCCTTTTCTGGCCTACTCTTTCATAAGCAAGTAAAAAAAAGATGTTGGGGGAAAAATCATGGTACAATTGGCTTGTAGGAAACAAACAGAACATGAGGAAAAGTTAAAAAAAATAGAAATAGATTTAAAACTTCAGTGAAATATGTTATGTATGCAATAAGACAACATGTTCATTATATAGCTATTTATTATTCCCAACTATCATTCAATAACCTGTAATAACTTTTTTCTAGTGAGGGGTGTCAAACCTGCGTTGTCATGGTGGCATCATGTGATATATCAGGACTTTTTTCCCCTTTGTTAAACCAGATGTGGGTGTGGCCAGTGCGTGACGTATCGGCCCATGGCCTGGGAGCTTGACAGCCATGGTCTAGTGCATAAGGCACTAGCCTAGAAACCAGAAGACTATTAGTTCTAGCCCTGTCCTAGGCAGGAAAAGCCAGCTGTGTAACTTTGGGCCAAGCACTCTCTTTCATTCCAACCCACCTCAAGCAGTTGTTGTGGAGAAAATAGGAGGAAGGAATTATAAAGTAATAAAGGTGCGATAATATACCTTTAAAAATATAAGATACCTGCCTACTTACCTACCATGTCAGAGACTAATTCTTGAACACAGAATAATAATTTTATTTCATTCAGAAATACACACCAGCAAATACCACATACAAAAAATATTTAAAGAAGTATCTTACCTATAGACAACTGAGATGGAAAAAGTCAACTGAAACATGAAAACATAGACTTGGAATTTTACTGCCGTGTTATAAATCTTGATATATTGTAGTATTTCAATGCAGATTTCAGTGCAGTAATATTTATGCAATATGGGTTAAAAGTGTGAACATTCTATTGTTTAGAGAGCTTGAAGTATTGAAGATAAAAAAAGAAAAGTAAAAGTATTATAAATTTTAACTGCAGTTTAAAGTATCAATATTACAGTCTGTTTGATTCTTCATCTAAAGTATAACATAAAAGAAAACCCCCTGCAATTTACATAAAAGTATTAGTTACAATAATAGTTTTAGTCTTGAACTAATTGCTTAATATTAAGACCTCCAGTGTATTGCTCCTTAGTGTGTTTTACACAGATAAAAATAATAATAAGAGATAAAGCGAATATAACAAAAATTAAAACATCTAAAAAGTAGAAAAGTAATAATAATAAAAAAGAAAAATTACTGTACTAATTTCTGACTCCCCCTTTTTATACATTTGCTGATTTGCGGTATTTGTAAGCAGTCACGGTCCTTTAAAAATTTACCATGCTGCAAAATGTGTTTTATCTATGGGAACCACTCTTGCTTAAATTTAGTTACATTTGTATTGTGTAAGTATCATAAACTGTTAGTTTTGCCACTGCTGCATATTCTCCAAGTTTTTCTCAAACAGATATTGTTGGATTGCATTTGTCTTCCAGCGTTGAGCAAAGTTTATTTTTGCTGCTATAAGCATATATCTCATTAAATTATGTTTCTGGATAATTTTTTGAGACAATATACCTAATAAGAATAGCTGTGGTTTTGTTTCAAATCAAAATTTCAAAATTTTCTGCATTATGTGCCAATACCTCCTTATTAAATAAAATCTGTGGTTTCACTTTCTTCTCTTTTTAATGATCCACAGTTTTGCCTATTGCCAATCCTTTCTGATAATAGAAACTTCAGCACTGCTGGAGCAATATTTATTTATTTAATTAATTTAATTAATTTAATTAATTTTATTTTATTTATTTTATTTATTTATTTCATTTGTCAATCGCTTACAAGATGATAGGTATAAGAATAAACATGTGTATGAATACAGAAAATAGGTACGGATAATGTCAATTGCATCTATTGCTTTACCCTGGCCAAGTAGAGTAGTTCATATGTTTTTACGGTGTAGGAGTTGCAGATTGCAGGATAATTTTTTTCTGAAACCAAATTGTTTTTTGGAGAGTAGGTTGTTTGACATGATTTTGGCTGGGGTCACCTTTTTTGAAGATAGGGATGACTGTTGCTAAGGACCATAGGTTCGGTAAGGAACTGGTTCTGAATGATATCTCATATATTCTGCTTAGGGGGTCTCTGGTGCCAGAATCTCTCTCTATCTCTCTCTCTGAGTGAAACTTCTTCTTAATAATAAAAGTCATCTTCCATTATGAAAGACGTGCTAATAGATATCTTAATATCGCACTTCAATGCATTCCAACTCATTATTAAACCATAAGAAATCAAATGGTAATGTGAGAATATATAATGAGGTAACCTGAAGCTCAGGTATATCAGATGCAATGCATTCCAACACATTCTTTATAAGACATTTCACACTCTTCGTGTTTTTGCAGCTAAATACATTTTTGTACTTCACCATATTTCTTAAATTAGTTCCCTGACAATAGGCTTTTTACAAACACATTATAGCATTCCTTTGAAAAACCACTACTTTGTTCCTGAGAGGAATAAGCTTCAAACTAGAGTCTCGGTCAGGAAACAGAGCTGTTCCTTTTGAATGCCAAGGGACATCAGTTGGCCAGGTTTCAAAAAGAAAAAAATTCTTTTCACTGTCCACCTTTTGTCCATCTGAATAACCCAAGTAGCAATACACAGACACACACGCACACATGCACACTCTCTCACACACACATGGACAAATCACCTTTTGAATCTCAACATGCTCACCACAAAAATAGTCAGGTGCCCTCCTCCCCCTAATGCCTTCTTGTGGACTTTGTGTGCAAGAATCTTCTTTACTCTGTAAAGAATCTTCTTTACTCCATAGAAATGGGTTCACCAATATTCTTTATGCCAAGTAAACAGTCCTCAGAATACACCAAATTGTACTTAAGAATTAAATTTGACAATAGGCTCATTATGTTCATTATGAAAGAATTACTCCATTCAGAGCAGGATGCTAAAATCATTCCAAGATGCAGAGAACTAGTTTTTTTGGACCGTGAAGAACAGAATACAAGTCAGGAAATAAGCTGTTTGGCATACTGTGTTGGCACTCCAGCATGTGGACTATTTTAACTATCTTGACAATCCTTTCATTCTCTGGCAGTTTGGCTGGTTCACCCTATCTTTCTTGATAGCTCAAAAAATAGAGGGCTATTTTTTATGAGAATCAGCAGTCACACCAAAGGTTTGCAATAGGAAATAATAGCCAATTCGTTTGTTTCATGTTGTGGGGAAAACATGTTTGTAAGTGTGCCAGCTATATACAAACATCATGAGTTCATGTGTCAAATAACGCCAATTGAGGAAACTACAACTTCAAATCTTGTCATCTTAGGCAAACAGCCATAGTCTGAGCAGATTGATCAATATGCATCAAGTCATTATCATAAATCACATCAATTCCCTGTACAGTTCAATGTTGAAGATATTTTGTTCAAAGCAACTTGCTCATAAGAATGTGTGGTCTGTTATGACAACTGAAAAGTCAATGCTGCACTCTTTAAATATAAAATCTGCCATAATTAGAGTGAAGTAAGATAAAGCTCTTATTCAAATGTCTTATTTTTTTCAAAGCATGATTAACTCAACCCTCTAGATAGGAAATTCAACTCATCAAAAGTATCCACAGGGTTCCAATGAATAAATCATTCAGCATTTTAATCACTAAGTAACATTATTTCAGCTATCTATTAACCCTGATCTGTGAAATAGCCACTGAAATTGTATTGAAGTCATTAAAAATAATTCATTTAATCGAAGCAGCTTTTTATTACATAAGACCACCATAAAAACTCTGAAAGTTTAAAATGAACTTTATAGAGGGTATTATCCACATATCCATTAGATTATTTTTTTCTATTCTATGCCTTAATTATTAGACTAAACTATCTACACTTTTAACTAACCCTAACCCTCTAACTTAAAATCTAAACTGCAGGTTTCTTCCCTTACTGGGAAGCTGTTGTAATCCAGCAGATATTTGATGTTTTTCTGCATCTTTTCCAGCTTTACAATGTCCTTTTGAGGTGTGCTGATCAGAACTGTTCACAATACTCCTAAGTCTCAGCACAGATTTTTAGAAGCATATTGCTATTTTTGTTTTATTTTTAATTACCTTCCTCTTGATTGCAATCATGGAATTTGCCATTTTCACACTAGCCATGGACTGTGTTGGCAAGTTCATTAAATTAGCTACTATGACCAAGATACCTTTCTTGACCCAACAGTGTTTTTATAAAAGGCAACTGGACTTTGTAGTTTTTCTTTGAAGAGATTTCATTTTTCATCCAAGAAGCTTCTTCAGCTCTGACTGGATGGTGGGAAATGGAAGGATTTATACCCCTTACAGACAGCTCGTCATTTGCATTCTTTTAGAGAGTCATTGAGGCCACTTGTGTCATCAGGATCACCTGAATGGTGGAAATGGGTCTGGAGCCTTCTTGGAACTATTGAAAAGGTTGTGTTGTAAACTGGAGATATATGATGTTGTATCCCTCCCCCTCTATTGAGTTAAATTTACAATAAAACAGAATTAAACAACTAAACAAGCCGAATGGAGTTAAAATAAAACCCAAACCCAAGTTTGATCCAGGCATCTTTTTAACATAGTCAGAATGAGGATTATGTGGATCTATAGAGTGATACGACTGCAGGCGGCAAGTAGCATGCAAGAGAAGGCCTGCTTCCTGGTCGTATGAGATGACATTGTTTGATTGACCCGACCTGGAATATGTTCTCTGTGTTGGATTGTATAGGCTGGGAGGAAACTATCAAAGGCAAGATGTTCATCAGATCATCAGACCCTATGCCATAAAAGATATAGGGTGGTAATCACTACTTTGGATTACACCTTGAATTATATCTAGCAACCAGCAAAGCTTGCAAAGCCACAGTATTACCTTGCCATACTGTGGAATGCCCATCACTGTGTATGCCAAGCATTATAGACCTAGGGCGCTGTGTCAGGCAGCTTGGACAGCGTGGGTGCTGCCTGACAGTGATCTTCAAGGACAGCCCCATGAAGAATGCATTGCAGTAGTCTACACACAAGGCAAGGAAGCCAAAAAGGCCCAGGGGGAATGTATCTTGAATTTACATTAGTAATACATAAAATGTATTGACTGATTTAATAAAAATACGACAAACTCTTGCAACTATAACTTGCTTCCCATTGAGAACATTTAACAAATTGACAGTCATTTAAATTATATCTAATAAAGTTCAACTTCTATAACATTAGTTTTAAGCAATAAAACATATTCGATATACTAGATATTTTAGAATGATATACATACATGCACTCTCCTTTGTTACCATATTACTGAATGCAGTCAATTTTACAGGCAAGCCTTTTCCAAGTTGTCAACCTTTATATAAATCAGAACTCTATGAATATTCAGTGGACATTCTTGGAAATAGAGAAGGTTGCCATAGATTTTATCCTAGGAATCCTGGGAGTGACACTGCGGCCATCACATTTATGATGACTTGTATTTTTTGGTAGATGCGGATCATAATCAAAACTATCAGATTGCTTTGTAGGAAGGAAAACTTTAAGGCATTTTTATATTAACAAGATAATCAACCAACTAGAGAGCCAATTTGGTATAGGGATTCAGGCACAGGACTAGAAACCAGGAGACTGAATTCTATTTCTCCCTGAGGCACAAAGCTGGCTAGGTGACCTTCATTCTCCCTCAGCCCTCAGAAAAAGAAGGCAGGGCCAAATCACTTCCAAAATGTTGCCAAGAAAGCTGCAGAGACTTGTCCAGCAAGTTACTAAGAATCAATGCTAACTCAAAGGTATAGAGAACAAAAACATCTTTACTCACTCACTCACACATACACATAACAATAACTCTGTGTGTGAGTGTGTGTGTGAGAGAGAGAGGGAGGGAGGGGAGGGAGAGAGAGAGAAATTCCTTAGTCTTTGGATGGGTTATAACAATTTGACCTTTCTTATTCCTAAATAGTGTAATTGGCATTGTTAGAGGCAGCCATTTTACACTGTTGGTCGGTGACTTGTAACAATTTTCAAGCTATCATTTCTTTTCTAAAGGAATAAAAAAATAATTCTTTATCAGAAGGTGCAATCTAGTATCGTGGGAAGCTAAGGTTCATGTAATTATTGCCAATTTCATTTACCTATGGCTCTCTAGAGAAAAACCCTCCATAGTTTCATTCTGAAAGACATGTAAGACATTATTCTGTCTACTAACTAAAACTTCAATTTACATGTTTAAATCATCAGAAGTGATGCAAAAGAGCACATCTTGTGTGATTCAACATTGGATGCCTGAACAATGCAGACACAGAACGATGTGTTTTCTACTACTTAGAGGAACCTAGCAGTTGACTTTTGATTAATTAAATATTCCACCTTTCTCCATAACAACAAAGTCTATGAATCAGGCCCAAGATTGGGAACCAGAAGCAATCAATCTAAAAGCATTAAGACAACCCACAAGTCATCCCAAGGATAGCAATCAAGCCTCCTATAGCAATGTTTTTATTTATGGCCTTTTAAACTTCTTGCCCTAAAAAGATAAAATTTTCCCTGCCTAATCGTGCCTGACTCTAAGGGGTGGTGCACATCTCCATTTCCTAGCTGAGGGAGCCAGCATTGTCCAAAGATGCTTCCATAGTCATGTGGCCAGCATGACTATCCACTGAGGTGCACAGAATGCTGTTATCTTTTCACCAAAGTGGTACCTATTTATCTACTTTCATTTGCATGCTAAGTAGGCAGGAACCCTAAGCCATAAGGTCATTTAACTACTGTATTAAGCATTACAATTTGGCCTGTTGGTAGTATGCTGAAAATAAAATCTCTAAAACAAAAACGTAAAGAAACAGGGTAAATACCCATGTTTCCTCAAAAATAAGGTCGGGTCTTATATTAATTTTTGCTACAAAAGATGAATTGGGCTTATTTTCCAGTTAGGTCTTATTTTCACCTGGCTGACAATCTTAACTAGGGTTTATTTTTGTGGTAAGGCTTATATTACACGCATCCTGAAAAATCATGCAAGGGCTTATTTTCTGGTTGGGTCTTATTTTCAGGGAAACACAGTATCTTTGATTTAATGAAGTCAAAATGAAATTGCATTAATGAAGTACAATCAATACGATCATTTCTCAACTATTTTCTTCTACTCATAATTATAATTTTGAAGCAACTTCTTGGGGGGGGGGGGTCTATAGAGATTCCATATAGTCTACAAGACTCTGGTTTTAAAACTTGCTTCAAAAGCACACAGTGTTTTATATTCCTGTTCTTATCGTCCTAATGTCTTGGTTAAATTAGAATCCATTTTTTGTTGTGAGAAAAGAAATCGAGGCAGAAGATCCATCTTCAATGAAGCATAAGAATTATTACTTACATTATCTGCATTAATATATATATTCATACTTAAATAATTTCAAATTGCTTGCTTTCCAACTATGGTTTCCACCAGTAATAGAAATACAAGTAATCTTCAACTTACAAACACAGCTGGGACCAGAATTTCCATTGCTGAGCAAGAAGGTTGTTAAGTGAGCCATGCCCAATTTTACAATCTTTTTTACAACATTGTTAAGCAAATCACTGCAGTTGTTAAATGAATCATACAATTGTTAAGTGAATCCAGTTGTTCCTGACTTTGCTTGTTGGAAGCGAGCTAGGAAGGTCACAAATGGTGGTAACACGAACTCAGGACATTTTAACCATTGTAAATAGATGCCAGTTGCCAAGTACCCAAATTTTGATCGTATGACCATGGGCAACATCGTAAGTAATACATCACTTGTTTTTTCAGCACTGCTATAGTCACTAAATGAATGGTTGTAAGATTTCTTCTGTGATCTTTTCAGGAACAATGATTCAGTATGATGACTTTGCATAACCACAAATGACCTTCAAAGAATATGCCATTTAATAGCTATTACAAATCCTTCACATACCAAATGGGGCACATACATTTAACTCTCTTGTGCAAACCATGCATTTTCAATAATCTACAGATTAAGCACTGACTTTTGTCCATCATGAACGGAAACCAAATAATTTGTTCAGACATTAATTTATCTTGTCTCCCAGGTGGGTGTACTAACCAATGATCTGTCTCCCTCCAGGCAGCAAAATTATGAAACTAACTTGACATATGATTTATACACAGCATACGCAAGATCTCTAAGTAATTGATAAGCATGGAATCTTAAAGAGAGTCAGGTGCCCAGTAGCTACCCAGATATCACAGACAAAATCTAGCATTATTTTCCTTATATATTAGTCCTCATGAACTACACTGAGCTACTTAATATTAACATTTAATATTAATATTAAGTAGCTCAATGTAGCTCATGAGAATTAATATTTTATTTTTAATTTAATAATTTGATTCAATAATAATAAATAATATTAATTAATATTAATTAATATTAAAAACTGAGACGGCAGTAGTGGAAGCTGCCATTTGGTTTGAACTTCTATATGCTCCTCAGGTCAGAGTTCTTTGGCCAGACCATTCTTTGGCCAGATTAGGGCCAGCAAAGAGTGTGTATATTTCTTTCTTTTCTTATTTTTCCATTTGCAATGTCAGCTATAGTGAAATTACTGGTGGGTGGAAAGTCTGCCAGGCATGTATATATATTCTCATGCACAGAACAGACTGAGCAGATAAAGCTAGGATAAAGTAAATATTAGGATAACGTTAAAGTTCTATTTCTAGTGAAAATTTAGCTAGGGTTAAGGTATAGATATAGGATATAAGTTATAGGATATTGTATAGAGTCTCCTGCTTAAGCAAGGGGTTGGGCTAGAAGACCTCCAAGATCCCTTCAAGCTCTATTCTGATTGATTGATTGATTGATTGATTGACTGACTGACTGACTGACTGAGGGTTAGGCTTCCTGCAAATCAGGGCCAAAAACCAATCGGTGAGTAAGATTCAGAGATGCTCTCTAAGGAAAGTGAGACAAACTAGAAATAAAATAGAAATGTATATTTCACCAAATACATAAACTGAATCAGTGCTTTCCTAAGAAGAACCACACAGCACAGTTTTGTTGCATACTTACATTTCAAGGAACGCACAAGGCTAAAAAAACAAATGAATGATGGTCTTTGAGATCAAATTTTTTTTTATTTTAGATGAGGTTAATACGAAAAAAACCAAAAAGAAATGTGTTCTATTTTCTCAGAAAGAAATTTTCTAACAAACATTTGGCTCTGTTATTATTTGGCTTATTTCCAGTAACAGATGCCTAGGGAGGATCAGTGAGGGCGCACGGTTGTGCCCATGTGCCAATGGCCATCTGTTTGGCCACTGTGGGAAAAGAATGCTGGATTCGATCAGTATTTGGCCTGATCCAGCACAGCTGATCCATTCTGAATGTAAATACAGAGCTATGTGAGCATGCTCAATATGAGCAGTCCACCATTTTAAGCCACAGGTGACTTATGGTTAAACACGTTATGTGAAAAATCAGGTTAAATCTCAATGGCACTACTGTCTGCTCCCTGCTGCTCAGGAGAAAAATTAAGAGTGGTGCCAGTAAAAAAACGGGGACATGGAAGGAAGTTGTGTTAGAAAGAAGGCTGTTGGCAAAAGAACAGACACTCCCATCATCTGCTTTGCGCTCTTGCCTTATGCACTGGTTCCTTCAGATCTATATATTATTTAATTGCCAACAAATTACTCCCAAGGGAGTAGGATTATGAAAAGAAAAGAAGAAAAAATTGTTCAGTTCACCTGGTTAATTAACAAAAAGCAAAATAGAGTACCATTCAAAACCTTGCCACTCATTGCAATGACATAACCATATTTGCTGGATTGTAGATTTTACTGAGAAGAATAGGCACCTGTCACTTTATTTGAACAGACGAGAAAATGGGTGTGAGTTAGGGATTCCACTACCAATGTCTGACCAAGTGTATTCAAGAGCAGCCAGTGCCCACAGATCAAAGGACAGGCCACGTGGGGAGAAGCTGTTACTGAATTAACAAGATGTTACGAAAGCCTTTCAAGACTGGCTTAAATCTTGGGATTGTTCAGAGGCTATGTTGTCTGAGATTCTGAAGTTTCAAAGTAGCATTATTTGCTTAGCTAATCTAAGAATCTGGGAACAAGAGCTAAGGATCCATCAGTATGCAGATGGCACACAGCACTACCTTTTCCATTTTAACCTAATATTGGCAAGGCAGTTGGCATTCTGAACTTGTGCTTGGGCAGATAATGACCTGGATGAAGACCAATAAACAAAGTCTCAGTCTAGACAAGATGGAAATATGGCTTGTGGGTGATGCATTGCTCAGCTGAGTAGTCCTCTGCCTGTCCTAATGTCAGGGTTCCATAGCAAACAGAACTCCGAGGCAGGATGATTCCTCAAAGAACAGTTTTATTTGGATATATCATATTGGCACAGGCTGATGAAAACCGACTCCGAATGTTTCCCATGGTTTTCACCGAATTAAAAGTAAAAGTAAAATCAAGGTACCGTCCTGTTGCCTGGTAACTTCACTCCTCCTCTCTCCGACAACCTGTGGAAATGTCCTTGATTCCTGGGAGAAAGTATTTTGTTTTGGCTACAAAACCCTAGCTATTTCTATCCCCCACCCCCACCCCTGCTTTCCCTCAGCTCCAGTGTGGCAATGCTAAAGCCTCAAAATGGACTCGGTCAGGTCAGCTTGAGGGTTGACACCTGAAGGCATCTGTACTTGCCCTAAAGGCAGGTGCCCAGTGTGGCTAATGCTCCAAGATTTATCACTGTAACTAGAGGCCCAGGTAGGCTTAGAAGTGTTTTCTATAAACTTTAATTTATTTCCTAACTGCAACCTTAACCAGTTAGGGGCAGCCTTGAAATAGTTAGTCAAGCTCTGGTGACTTCCCAGTTGGATTACTGCAATGTGCTGCACATAGGCCTGCCTTTCAAAATGTTTCAGAAACTTCAGTTACTTCAGAATAAAGCAGCTACATTACTCATTGAGGTTGGCCAATATGAACGTACAATGCCAGTTCTTTGCCATCAACACTGGTTGCTGCTCCATTTCTGGACCTGATTCAAAGTACTGGGTTTTTTTTACCCTTACAGACTTAAACATCTTAAGCTATAGTTCCCTTCACCAAAATTGGTAAGGTGGTTTTCTACCAAGGATAGAGCTTTTTTTTCCTGGTGGAACCTAATTTATGGAATGCCCTCTCCAGAGAGACTTGACTGGAGCCCATTACATTATTTCAGTGCCATGTTTCTTTGGCTTTTTAACCGGCATTTGACTGCATTTTAATTGCACTTTAATTCATATTATTTTCATTTTTGAATGACCCATCTTGTATCTTGCTGAGTTTAAGCGGTGCATTTAATAACTCTTTTTAGTGTGCATTGCATTATAGCTTCTATTATTGGATAGTTTACCTATTTTAATAAATAAATAAGGTCTGCCATGGAATGCCAAATTGTTTTTGGCATGTATGGGAATCCTAGACTTGACTGCCAGAACCCATAATTCTCTCACAGAACTCTCCATTATCACTTCATACAAAATATCTCAGTTTGATGTGTGTCCAACCTCTAAAACAGTCAGTCAGTGCAGACTAAATGTACAAACCTTTTGACCTAACCTATGAGCTTTCAGAAAGATACTAGTTACATTACCATATGTAATTAGAATCTTTTTGAAAGTTCATGACATTACCATATGTCCACAGGACTCAGAAAACATCTTATATGAAATGCATCTCATTTTATTACCATTTAGAAATCACAGACTTAGCTTTTACCTAAGAATGATATTGGAATGATATTGGAAGTCACATTGCCCTACAGTATTAAGCTTCTTGTTGTGCCCTTAGCAGATTTATAATAAATTTAAATTTTATGGTACCAATGACTTTATTTGTGCTTTGTCAATATTGCAGACCATTTTATATATACATCTTGGAAGCACCTGAAGTTGTTTTTCTATTTTCATATAGGCTACAAATTTAACGTAACGGACAAACTACAGAAATTCATTAATAGAGAGAGACACTTCAAAAGCTATAACGTTATAGAGAGATGCTTAAAAAGCTATAACGTTACAGAGAGATGCTTCAAAAGCTATAACATATAACAAGGCAGTAAATTGAGAAGGCTATATTAGGAATTCTACCCTTACTTATAAACTAGAAGGATGTCGCTGTAATTAATGAAATAAATACATTTATATCCCACATTTTCCTCTATCTTTCCAAGAAGCTAACTCAAATAGTAGATAAAGGACCGGTTTAATGATGTGCTTTCTGAGCCTTCAGACATTTCAGTATACAGTGCATCTTCTCAAATGTTCTTCAATGCAATATAAGGGAACAGAAGTTCAAGTCAGAAGCCAAATGGCATGGGCTATGAGTTATCTACTCCCAAATTGGTTTTAACAGACTAGTGATCCCAGAAATAGATCACTTTCTTTTGTTGTCAATTTAAAGTGACCAGGAATGTGTTGGCAAAGAGAGAATGCTTTCAAAACTCGTAAGTTTATTTATTATTTATTGATTGATTTGATTTGATTTGTCAATCGCTTATAAGATAATAGATATAAGTATAAACATGAGTAAGAATACAGGAAATAGGTACGAATAAATGGGGACAATAGGACAGGGATGGTAGGCACGATGGTGCACTTATGCACGCCCCTTACAGACCTCTTAGGAATGGGGTGAGGTCAATAGTGGTTAGTTTGGGGTTAAAGGAGTGGGGGTTAGAGGATGTAACAACAGAGTCAGGTAGTGCATTCCAGGCATTGACCACTCTGTTGCTGAAGTCGTACTTTCTGCAAAAATGGTTAAACCAGTGGTGGGATTCAATTTTTTTTACTATTGGTTCTGTGGGTATGGCTTGGTGGACGTGACAGGGGAAGGATCCTATGAAATCTCCAGTCAGAGCTGATGTTTGCTGGTTCTCCGAACTACTCAAAATTTCTGCTACTGGTTCTCCAGAATTGGTCACAACCTGATGAATACCGCCTCTGGGTTAAACCCATGCCTCTAATATCCTTTCAAAACCATATGTCAATTACAGCAGTACAATGATCTTTAGATGGTTTTCTGTTCCTGATGATTACCAGCTATTGGCTGTGAAGCAGGCAAGCAGATAGAGGCATAACTCTAGGTACTTTTACAGATAGCCTATGGCTTAGATCAGGGGTGGGCAAACTTTTTGACTCGAGGGCCAGAATGGGTTCTTAAACTGGACTGGAGGGCTGGAACAAAAGCATGGATGGAGTGTTTGTGTGAACTAATATAAATTCAAAGTTAGATTACTTCACGTAGCCTTCTGGGAGAGCAAGAGAACCCTCCGCTCTTTCGGCTCCACAGGCCGGATAGAACAGCCGAACGGGCCGGATCCGGCCCCCGGGCCGTAGTTTGCCCACGGCTGGCTTAGATAGTGAAGCTAGGTCAACTATATCAGCTCTAAATGGGCTAGGAGATATCGTCTTCTGCAGTCACCTTATAATACTAAAGTTTTGAAGCTACTGCCACTTTCAACCATGGTCCCTTACTGGAAGAGAAATCAAGACATACTTTTTTCTCTTGATGGTATAGGGAGTAAGGCACCAGGACTATATTGTCAACAATCTCATTTGAGACCACTATTGCCTTGCAGACAATTTACAGCAATTTTTAATCCGATATCCATTCTAATCAGCAGAATCCTACAGAATTTAGTGTTGGTCCTTATTTTGGACCAATTGCTTGGGTCCTAAATAAGATTAACAATACAGTGTCCCCTTTAAAGTCCCCCCCGGAAGGCAAGTGTTACTGTTCTCAATGGAAATTTGTTCTGAGTTGGAGCATTTTATCTCAGATGGCTGCTTTTAGTTTCTCCAGCCTATTTATTAAAAAATAAATAAAAATTCTTGCCCAAAATCAGCCAGAGTCTGGTTGGAATCTACTTCCTGCCAAGGACTATGAGTAATAATGTAATAAAATAATTTCATCTCTTTTAATCATTGGTTTGTATAGTGGAGGAATTGCTTACTGAGTTTAAATAGTCTAGCAAGAGAATCTTTGGGTAATTTCCTGCCAACCCACACTGTAGAGTATCAACCATACCTCATGAAATGGGAGGACTGCGTTTATGTTACCTACAAACCTGTAATTATGTTTACAGTATTTACCTACTGTTTTCCCCACAAAGAATTTACCTTTAAAATGGAAGAGGTTGTCTTAGACTCACTGAGAAAACAATTCAGAAGGCAGAAGATTCCCTAATTCCCATGTATTGATAAATATGACAGTGCACACACAAAATAATTTACTTTCAAATAACTATTTTTAATTTTTATTTATTAATCGTATTTATATAGCCACCCATCTCACAAGAAAGCATTGTTAGAGATCCCAGACACCCACTTCTGTTTCTCCTCTCTGGGAGTAGGTTTTGAAGTATTTCTACCAGGACTTCCAGATTCTGTAACAGCTTTGTTCCCTACGCCGTCCGTCTGATAAACTTGCAATATTTGTTTCTCTTGCCATGTACATGTATACATCTGAGCTAGACCATGTTGTTTCTCCATATCATATAATGTGGTGACCCAGAGTATATCAGAAATATAACAAAACCCAAAACATAACTAAAAGTCCTTTAATGCCTTCAACTTGGCTTCACTGTTTAATTGTTCACAGTGTAGGAGTAAACTATTTTCAAAATAACATTTCAAAGGAAAGAAACGCAGTTCAAATTCAAAGAGCCAATAACGAAGCAAAAACCAAAAACAAACTGCACTGAATAAAGTTCCACGACAGACCAGGACAGATAATTGCCAACTTCAAGAAGATAACCAGGTACAGTCCGTTGGAAGAACGCCAACAAAGATAAACCTTCTTTAGGAATAAAACACTAATTTGTCTCCAGCGTCTGTTAGCACACAGGTCCAAACTCTTATGCAAATCTCACACCTACAACCCATGAAGAGGATCATGGCCCTCTCCTCCCAAGTAGACCACATTTTACTCTGATCCTCTCCTCCCTGCGTGTCCTAGGATGGATAGGGGATGGGCCTGGGTCCTCCTCTGACTGCTCAGCCGGCCTCTACCATTCCCCAGCCTCCTCCACCACCTCTGGAGCCACACTTCCACTCCCTGTTGGCTGTTCCTCCTCTTCCTCAGAGTCAGTCTCCACCAGGGGCATGACATATAATATATGTGGGTACACATATAATTTTTGTATTTATTTATTTATCTTGTCATGTTTATGTTTATATTAGAGGTGGAGACCCTTTGAGAGCTGCATGCAACGTAATTTCATTTTAATGTATGCCAATTAATGTACATTCAAAGTGACCATAAAGTTATTCTAAGTCTAAGTCTCAGAAAGTGACTCTAAAAACCCAATAAGCACATATAAAACAATCATTATAAACACTATTAAAAAGTATACAAAATCAGAGAGGAAAATGTTAACTGCAGTAAGAGTAGCATTACAAAATCTCTCCAGTCTCTGAGATTGCCCAGGCTTGATAGCATAGCCAAATCTTGAGGGATCTGCAGAATGTTGTCAGGGATGGAGATAACCTCGCTTCCAGGGGGAGAAAATTCCACAAGACAAGCACCATGACAGAAAAGATTATGCACATGCTGTAATCCAACTTCTGGCTGCATTAAACCTTAATCCCAGATTCAGAATTCATACAAACCTACCTTCCGGGTTTATCCAGGAAAGAGAATTGAGTATGAATTATCAGGACGCAGGAACCAGAATCAATAGCAATCATATTAGTCAGTGATTTCTACATTAAAATAGCACTGAAATATACCCACTGAATTTCTATAAAATTCCAGAATTTGTCTTTGATAGACCAAACTTTCTTAGGAAGATTATATCAAAATTTATCATTTCTGCATTGTATCAACCAAAGAAATATACTCTTTTCATTAAAAGCTAATATTTTATTCAGTAAATAAGGATAGATTTAGTTTTAAGTTCCATGTAAGATCTGATTCCTCAAGTTTATCAGACACACTTTAATATCATTTCCCAAGATATAAAAAATTCTTCTGAACATTAATATCTGGAATTTCTCTAACACTATATAATCATCAGGATGTTGGCAGGATTGCAAAGTTCTAAAATAAGAGTGGCAGAGAGAGATCCACAAAATAGATTAAATGCACTCACAAAATCAAGGCACGCTTTTGAAAAATAATAGACAATTTTAGACTTTAGATATATAGACATAGGTTACAAATGTCAGACAACACCCAACCAATCTTTTTTTTCATGCATTTAAGAACTTAAACTCACCAGACATAATGCTTCCAATTATTATGGGACCTGTTTTTGCTCCATGAAACACTCTGATTTAATCATTTTGTTGTATTGCTATAACTTCTGAAATATATTCTGTTATGTAGTTAACCATTTTTACTATATAATGACATGGAAGAACAGACCAATCCCTTCATAACATTCAGTGCTAACATCTAGAGCAACTCTTAGTTGTTTCTAATGCTTGATTAGAAACTGCAATAAGAAAACCACCAGCACAACACAACATTCATCTCCTTAACGTGTTTTTACAACCTAACAGCAGCTGAGTAAATGTTTGTAATCAGGATTTTGTTGCTTTTTGCTTATTTTGAACACTGCTTTGAAATTCCAAAAGTTGCTGAACTACAAATCCCAAGCTAGGATTGGAAATTTTCATATAACACCTCAGATATCACAATTTCATATTTCCTAAGGTTTCATTGAGCCAACATTATTATTGGTAGCCTATATGAAACTATTACCATTATATCGGGAGGGGGGAGAAGGGGAGGGGGGAAGGAGGGAGGGAGGAGGGAGAGGGAGAGAGAGGGAGAGAGAGAGAGAGAGAGAGAGAGAGAGAGAGAGAGAGAGAGAGAGAGAGAGAGAGAGAGAGAGATGCCTGATAGGTGAGTTCATGTACAGGGTGCTCTATGGTTTCTATGCATTTCAGAATAGGATCTTTTAAGAACTTGATAGAGCAACTTCATTAGGTCACAAAAAGGTAAGGATTGAAGAGGAACTGGTGGGAAAGCAAAGAAAAAGGGCAATACAAGGGAGCAGTCAGGCACACATGCTTTTTAATAACTAAGGCAAATTAAACACATTATTGTTTTAGACTCAGGAAACGAATAATCAAGGAGGCACAGATGACTAATCCATTTAGATTGGATTGTTCGCAATACACTCATTTGTAATACAGGCTTTTTAAAACCTCATGAACGTTCTTTAAGGAAGCAATATTTTCATATGCAATATTAATTTTTGTACTGAGAAATGGCATAATTGCTAAAATGATATGATACACAAAATGTTAGCCAGCATTTTATATATATTATATTAATATTAAACATATTTATATATTATGATTCTTGACTCTTGACGAATATATCTTTTCTTTTATGTACACTGAGAGCATTTGCACCAAGACGAATTCCTTGTCCAATCACACTTGGCCAATAAAGAATTCTACTCTATTCTATTCTATATTTTATAACAGCAAGTTATGCATAGTGAATTAAAAATAGCTGGCATTCTCAAGTGCATGTTATGTGTTTCCATTTTTTATATATCATAAAATAATATAATCATAAAATAATTCCCATTTATACTTAAAAAGTTTGTTGAACTTGTTTATTGGGAATTAAATGTTGCTAGCTTATATTACAGTGTGTGCATTATAAATTTTCAAGGAAAATGAACCAGTTACATCATTTATTGGACATGATTATCCGGCCCAATTAAGCAAACAAGAGACTTCTTTAAAATAATAATTTCTAAAACTACACAATATTTATTCATTATTGGATATTGTCATTTACTATTGTCATTTACTTAGATACTTAATCATGCATTATTTCTTATTTTTCTGACATGCTATAATTATGGTGCTGTCAGGATTATCTAAACAAAGCAATGTTTCCAACCAGTTTTGAGCAGCATTTAGGAGTATCTACGAGTATCTGAGGACAAATTTTATTCAAGCAATGCCTTCATATTCTGGCACCTAGTTCAAGTTTTCAGGGACTGATATTTCTTTCCTTCCTTCAAGTATCTTTTTTGGTTCATTCAAGTAGAAAAATATCTCATCTCTTGTTTGTATAGTACACAGGGCCTATAAAACACAGACCAAAACAGCTATGAGGAAAAACAAAGGTGAGAAATTTGGAAGAACCAGATCATTATGAAAAATCTTAAGGACCATAATTAACTAATGTAGTGTTAATTAGAAGAGTAGTTAAGAGAAAGTGATCCAGAAGCCAATTTACAACCATATGACTGGGGAGAGATGGAGCATTTGCTCATATTCTCAGTTCCATGGATGAAACCTTCTTTAATTTAAACAATGAAACAAGAAAGGAAGCACTTAGATCCTGACTTTTCTGCAGCCATCATCTTCATCCTATTTTTTTTCCTGTCTCTGCTGCCTTTTGCAGAACAAAATGGGCTCTTTGGCCTCAGTGCCAGTATAATCATAAGTTTGAAAAAAAACATACAGCATTACACATTTATAATGGCCCATGATGTCTGAATTCCACTACAATAGAATAAAGGTAATTGTAGTAGCAACACCTTTGTCTGCTTTAGAAGAAAACAGAAATCCTAGAATACAGATGAGCAAATTTTCCCCGTCAAGCAGTGTTTATTTTCAGCCTCTGAAGTTCATGCATGGTGATATAACAAAGACCCTAGAAATAGGGTTGAATTTATCCTCCCTCTGTTTATTTTGGATGTGCAACATTCCTATAGGTGTATTAAGCATTATGGCGGCTTCAAATAAAATTGTAGACACTTTGCCACTGAATTTCACAGGAAAATCTGCAGGTGCTTTGAAGGTTTCAGTATTGGAACATGAATTGCATGAAGCTTCAGATCACAAAATCCAGCCTTCTTTTTTAGTTGCTTGCTCTTTACACTTTTGGAAGCACTATTATCTATAAAGAGATCTAAATTAGGCTATTTGTAAATCTATACACCTATTGATAAGAGTTGCCAAATAAAGCCAAGTGATAACTGACCAAAAGGTTGAAAAGACCAATTCGAAGAAATAACTTATTTATAAATATACCACATTGACATAGCCAGCTTGCAGCATAGAAAATTGAACCATTAAATAGACTTTCTCCCTCCTTACAGCTATGTAATTGGACCCATATTCTACTGTTTCAAAAGAGTCAGCCATGACATTGGTCCAAAATTAAAATTTCCATGGACACACTTTTTAGCAGCATCTTCCTGTAACTGTTAGGTAAGCTGTTAACAATGAGCTGTCTCTTTAACCCTTGTTCTCTTATCCAGCTCCAGTCACACATAGCAAAAGGTTCTCATCCAAGACATAAGCAACTTGAGGACATAAAATATAAAATTCTACACCAGATATTGTTAATACTCATGGGTGATTTCAATCAGCCCAGAAATATGCCCCATAATACACATTTAAGCACATTATATTATTACAGGTAGTCGTCAACTTATGACCACAACTGAGCCCAAAATTTATGTTGTTAAGTGAGTTTTGCCCCATTTTACAATCATTCTTGCCACAGTTGTTAAGGGAATCACTGTACTTGATATGTTAGTAATCCGATTGTTAAGTGAATCTGGCTTCCTCATTGATTTGGCTCTTCAGAAGGTCACAAAAGGTAATCACATGACTTTGGGACAAAGCAATGATGACAAATACAAACCAGTTGCCAAGCATCTGAATTTTGATCACATGATCATGAGGATGCTGCAAAGGTTTAACTGTGAAAAATGGTCATGTCATGTTTTTTTCAGCACCAATGTATCCTTGAAAGGTCACTAAATGAACTGTTGTAAGCCGAGTACTACCTGTTCTTGTTCAATTCTATTGCCACGGAACTCAAAATTACTTTTCTCAGGCCAATCTATAGTGTAACAAGTTAAAAAGCTCCATGAAACTGTGATGTCTCCCTTGGACAACTCTCCAGATTCTGCAGATGTCAGCGCAGGGATGAGCCCATTCCCATTCAGGAACTAAGTTGATTGATGGCTTTGAACGGCCATCCAGAAGAGATTTGGAGAAGGCTTCAGCTGGGGAAAGCTTGTAATGGCAGGTGGCCAGCGAAGAGGAGGAACAACTGCCGTCTGCAACTGATCTGAAACACGTAGGGCAAAGAAAAGACAGAAGCAATGGAGGTCAGCCAGAGTACTCGAGATGGGAAGGTCCCACCCATATTGATGGGCACACCGGAAAGCTGACTATTTATCAAAGCAGAAAGAGGGAGGTGTTGCTGAGAACAACATGTTTGTTTTGTAACTCTGTTTTTAGTAGTCGTATTTCCTGTTTCACTCTGGATGGACACCATGTTTGGAATTGATTCATGCCTTGTAGACTCTGGAATTTTTTTGCCTTGCAAGCTCTCTTGTATGCAGATTTAAGTTTGTTTGGTGGAGTTATTTGTTTGAGCAACTTTCAACTACTTTGTGGACCGTTGGGCCATTTCTTTGTGGACTAATCTTGGCCTGCTCGTGGTTGGCCTTAATTGGGACAGTTCTGAGTCTTGAACGGAATTGCTGGGGAACATTAATAAACTCACTAAACCACAGGGGTGTGTGTGTGTGTGTGTGTGTGTGTGGCAGCACAGAAAAAAATAAAACAAAAGGACATATACCATTAAAATACCTTTCCCTCCTAATACCACATAATCAATAAAACAACAGAGACACCCACAATCACAAAATATTTTGATTTCTTTTTCCAACTTGAACAATCCATCTGCAGGAAATTGTCATGGACCTGTAGCATCAACAAGCTGAGAGATATGCTAGTAGTATTAGCATATTCCAACTCCAGACAACAAGAAAAATTGTCTACCTATTTATTGTTAACTGTGTTTAATGTATCTTTTAATGTAGTAGAATTAAATAATGAAATCCCAGTATCAAGGACAGAGAATTTAATATTCCATTTTAACGTCAAGTCAGCCTCACTGAGTAATGCTAATTAACATCTGCATTCTCCAGAGGAAAGTGAAATATGCTATTTAGGCAAGAGTTTTGCCACACAAATGTGCAGATGGCCCATCTGGATAGAAAAGGGCATCGCATCCAGCCTGCAGGGTTAGCAATTTAAGGAAAGTTGCTATTTCTGTTTTCCCAGATTACAAATTGCCAGTGAGGGAAATGATCCGATCCAGAGAATGCTGATTTATGTATGAACTACCACTCCGCAGTAGTGCTAAAATGCTTTTTGTATGAATTTCTGATTACTGTAGTTGAACTAGAAAAGATGAAGCTATACTTAGCTGGCCAGTAAAGTACCTTCCTGTGGCATCTGGCCTTTTTGTAGTAGTTAACCCAAAGACTGCAGCTCCTCTTATCATAACTCTGTAAGTCATCAAACTTTTAAAAACTGAGGATATTAGATGCCTCTAAGAACTACTGCCTGGAGGAAGAACTACTGTATAACATGTTGACAGGAAAAATATGATGAATTTCTAGCCTATTTATTACCTAAGGCCAAATAAAAGAGCCTTGGTGGTGCAGGCTGTTAAACACCTCGCACTTAGCTCCAGCTGCCTGCAATTAATGCAGGCTCGAATCCCACCAGGCTCAAGATTGACTCAGCCTTCCATCCTCCCGGGGTAGGTAAATTGAGGACCCCAAAATGTTGGGGGCAATAAGCTGACTCTGTAAAAATGCCGCTTGGGGGGGAGAGGGCAAAAGCCCTAGTAATAAGCAGGCATATACAACAGAATGAAAGCTATTGCTGAGCACATTGGGTTGAGCTCCAAAGATTGTAAGCTGCCCTGAGTCTTCGGAGAAGGGTGGCATATAAATGTGAATATAAAAAAAAAATCTGGAAGATTTAACTTACAATTTTGCTTACTGCAAGATTTAGCTTACAATAAACTAATCAGCTGCTACTAAAGAGGTGGGAGCCACCTGTATTTGCCAATTGCCGCCCACATTGCTTTTTGGATACAGTAAACAGTTTTAGGCAGAAACAACTTATTCAGCCACCCACTAGTATTTCTACTGTACTCAGCTTTACTAGGCAAATCATGTGAAAAGAAACAAAAAGTACAGAGGGCCAGTTGAAATGCAAGGATTGTTGCAATGAATACCTACAAGAAATCCTCGATTTACGACCACAATTTATTTAATTATTTATTAATTCGACTTATATGCCGCCCCCTCTCCCGAAGGACTCGGGGCGGCTCACAAAATAAAAACTACACAACAATAAGTTAAATAAAACCAGATTAAACAAATCAAGCCGAATTAATACTAAAATCGCAGCATTAAAACTCTAAAAACCACCCCACCCCAGGGTCACAGCCCGGGTTGATTAAACAACCAGGTCTTCAGGTCGCGACGGAAAGTGCGGAGGTCAGGGGCCAGGCGGAGCTCCAGGGGAAGTTGATTCCAGAGGTCAGGGGCGCGACAGAGTAGGCCCGTCGTTGGGGAGACCGCGGCAGCCTGCACTGTCGCTGGCTGACGGGACCCCAAGGAGCCCCTGTCTGTGAGATCGCACAGGCGGTTAGTGTTCGATGTCGGCAACAGTCGCTCCCTTAAATAATAGGGACCCATGTCATGAAGGACTTTGTATGTTAAAGTTAGAACCTTGAACCTCACCCGAGCGCAACCGCAACCAATGCAGGCCGCGAGGAGGGGGGCAACATGGGAGAACCGGGAACTCCCATCACCACCACCGCCGCCGCCGCATTTTGGCTGCAACCTCGGATGGTGTGCAAGGGCAGTCCTAGGTAGAGAGCGTTGCATAGTCGTCGGTAAGCTGCAAGGGCATGAGGACGTGACGAGGCATCGCGTCCAGAAAGCAGCTGGCTGAACCAGCCGGACCTGGGCAAAAGCCCCCTGGTGACGGCTCCCACCTGCTCCTCCAACCGGAGCCGTGCATCCAGGAGGACCCCCAGGTTCCTTGCCCTATCCACAGGGGGCAGCACCACTCCCCTATGGTCAACAATGGACATTCCAAACTGGACCGCGATGCGGTATGTACAGCCACTCAGTCTTGGGGTTGAGTCAAGCATATTTCCGTCCATCCAGATCCGCACTGCATCCAGACAGCAGTCATCACGAGAGGGCATCACTGATCTGGTTTGGGGTGGATATATAGCTGTGTATCATCAGCATATTGATGATACCTCACCCCAAAACCACGAATGATCTCACCCAGAGGTTTCATGTAGCTATTAAATAAAAGGGGAGAGAGGACCACCCCTGAGGGACCCCACAAGTGAGTGCCCTCGGGGCCGATCTCTGCCCCCTGCCCAACACCGATGGACCGCCTGCCGCGGAGGTAGGAGGAGAGCCACCGAAAAACAGTGCCCCACACCCCCAACCCCGCCAGGTGTCGCAAAAGGATACCATGGTCGATGGTATCGAAAGCCGCTGAGAGGTCTAACAGGACCAGGACAGAGGAGAAACCCCTGTCCCGCGCCCTCCAGAGATCATCCATCAGTGCGACCAATGCCGTCTCCGTGCTGAAACCAGGCAAATTGAGCCCAAAATTTATGTTGCTAAATGAAACATTTGTTAAGTGAGTTATGCCTCATTTTACAACTTTCTGGCCACTGTTGTTAAGTGAATCATTGCAATCATTAAGTTAGTATAACACAATTGTTAAATGATGTCTAATAAGATTGGGACTGGGTTAGGGACTTCTGTCCTCACTGCGAGTTGTGTTGAGGGGAGTGCACGAAGGGAGGCTCAGCCAACCTCATTGTATACATGTTGTTCTCTCTAACAATAAAGGTAATAATAATAATGAATCTGGCTTCCCCATCATCTTTACGTGTCAGAAGGTCATAAAAGAGGATCACTTGACCCCGGGACACTGCAACCATCATAAATATGAACCAGGTGCCAAGCATCTGAATTTTGATCACGTGACCATGGGGATGCTGCAATAGTTGTAAGCATGAAAAGCGGCCATAAATCACTTTTTTCAGTGCCTTTGTAACTTTGAACAGTCACTAAATGAACTGTTGTAATCTGAGGACTACCTCTACTTGGTTCTTTTGTTGTTGTTTAGAGTTGTGTGCTATTGCTGATTCCTATCTAACAAGAAGAGTGCATCACTGCTAGGAGGAAACAATTATTTTAAAAGCTATCACTGAGGTAAAGATGAGGCCTTCAACTTCCCAATAAATGTTGATGTGAAACTTCACCTACGTTATTAGTAGGAGTGTATGGATATGCCACAGATGAGTTCTGAAGAGTGAAGAAAAGCCATCAATATTCATTTTTGAGAGATGGTTGATTTTTTTTGCTTTTACCCAACCCTGACAGAATCATTTTTACACTACAAAAGATGTAAAGGGAATCACCATGATCTCAAAAGAAAAAAAAAACCTCACAAAGTCTTAAAGGCAGAGGGACACACAACTGTTCAGTGAAGCCTCAGTTGTTCAAGGATCACTGAAAGATGCAAAACAGGAAGGAAGGAAGGAAGGAAGGAAGGAAGGAAGGAAGGAAGGAGGGAGGGAGGGAGGGGGGAGGGAGGGAGGGAGGGAGGGAGGGAGGGAGGGAAGGAAGGAAGGAAGGAAGGCAGGCAAAATAGCAAATAGAATGAAGTGTTTTAAAGGTGACTACAAACCAACTGGAACTGTGAATAAATGCATCCCACATTGCTCCTACTTATCACATCTACCATCTTGCTAATGGGCATGCTTCCGTAAAGCATTAAATCATAAGTTAGGTCTATGTGTTTCTGACTCAAAAACCAGATTGATGACACAGCAAGAGCTGCTTAACCAAGTTAGGAATTTATCTCAGAAAGAAGGATTTTGGGAAAGGTGACAGATTTTGAAACATATATACAAAAAGTATATATGTGTACGTGTGTGTGTGTAAGTGTGCTTTATTGAAAGAAAATTTTAAACAAGATTAAAAAGCTACAGAAATTCAAAGAAAAAAATAGAAAAAAGAAAAAGATACAAAAGAATTAAAGAATTAAAAAGAAAGTGAAGGATAGAAAAAGAGAAAGAATGGTATCATTTTTACAGAAATATGATAAAAAATTGAAATAATTCAAAAAATGTGTGATAAAATGAATACAAAACTTCAAAGAACTTATCATAGTACAACAGTAGGAAGAGCTATTAAAAATCAATGAATTTTACTCTAAGTTATAGTTTAAGGCAAAATTGGTATGGAATGTTTTATCAATGCTATATAACTTTGTCAATAATTACTAAGATAGAATGCTGGAAATTTTTTTTACCATAGGTGGCAAGTATGTAAAAAAAATGCAAAAGTATATGAAGGAAATACATCAAAATCCTAAAAATAAATTTTGAACTGAAATCATAAATATTCTTACTAAGTTTAACTCTAGAAAATGAAAATGAAAAACATAACAATTTGGCATACCATTTTTAGGAAGAATCAATCGACTGATTTTTATTAGTCACAGACCAATTTTAGGAAGGAAGTTATGAGACTAAAAATAATAGAGTAAGAATTTAAATAGCTACCAAGAATAATATTTAACGTTAAGTATAAATACTTAAGTTATGGTCAGCAGCTAGAGAAATATACAGAAGGAAAGAGGAAAATGTGTTACTAGAAATTTTTCTCATTTTTTGTTGATATTTTATTGATGTTTAATTGTTTTATGTTATTCTACTTTTCAATGTAGTCTTTTTTCCTTCATATTCTAACATTTAAAAAAAAACAGGTTGACAAGCTTTATGAGAAACAACCTTACATCAACTGCAAAACTCCTGTAAACCTTTTCCTCAGTTACCATCAGAATGATTTCCATCTCATTTAAGAAAATTTCTAGGTGTGGCATGATACAAAAACTGACGTTCAGTTCTGCTTTTATTAACTAAATCAAAAATATAGTCGAGTTTTCTTAACCCCACCCCCACAAAAGTAGTCTTTCCTATCCTAAGGTCCTCCTCTCATGACATGCTTACTATTACCAGAATTTCCTTTCATCGTTGACCATGCCACAAGAATACGATGGAAAATAACATGTTGCAGAAGTATCCTTTAACTACAAGATGCAGCATTTCAACAATTTTTTACTGAAGATTTTGCCAAAAACATGTGGAAGCTGAAAACGAGTACAGCATTTGTACATTCTCAATGAAATGCTTTCTCTGCTTTCCAGTTCCTGCACTTTTAGAAGAGATAAATTATTGGTTATTTTCAGCCTAGCTTGTTCCTTGCTTATGATATGGATCAAGTTACCTTGACTAGCGACCATTCCTGTATAGAAATCTAGAAATACAAGGGTTCAAAGCAGTTAAAATTTGGAGACAGCATCAATTAGGAAACCAACACCAGACAGCAAAAGACTAGACCAACATACCAAGAAGACATTTAATGTGTTTAAATCCTAAGGATTTATTGTTAGTCATTACTGAACTGTTGATTGTTTAATTACACAATATTTATTTACAATTTATGCAACAGCTCTATTTACTTCATGCAGATTTTGACAACTGGAGACCAAGACTTTGTTAGAACCAGCTGTCGGGCAGACGTTTTCTTCCAAAAATGCTCTTGTTTACAGGGCAGAGTTAATTCTCTACTCCCTACCCTTCCATTTTATCACAGCACTTACAGCCCATATTTACAAAAGCTTCTTTTTTAGCCACCTTATTCGACGGGAACAGGGAAGCTATTGGTTGTTGGATAGCTATATAACTGATGATTGGTTATGAGCAGTATGGGAAATAAATGATTACTGCATGGTTCTTTTTAATGCAGTGCCTTTTTCCATTTTTTAGTTTAATAGATATTTAGAAACTCAAGCACATAAAAGAGAGTTTACAAGGTTGTATATAAAATTCAATAAGAATGTTTGAACTAACGTTCGATTATTGCTGGCTGGAGAATTCTGGGAGTTGAAATCCAGACCTCTTTAATTTTAAACATTTATTAGGTTATAAGATAAGATACAAATACAAAAGTAAATAGGAAAGCAGTGGGGGAAAGTGGAGGAAGAAAAGTGAGGAAAGATTGGGAAGAAGGAAATAAAGCATTGACTTCCGACTTCCTCTGTTGCAGTAAAATAAGGCATCAACATCAAACCACAACCTTTTGCTTTTTCATAATAATATAAACTCGCCATAGGCATCTATCAATCTAATCAGTAAAACCCTAAATCAGAGTTTCCTTTTTTTTTTACCTCAAGCACACATTGTAACAGAGGGATACAATCGGGATCAAGTGAGGTACTAATACCACTCTATAAAGCCTTAGTAAGACTGCATCCAGTTTTGGTCACCACATTATAAAAAAAGATGTTGAGAGACTAGAAAACGTACAGAGAAGAGCAACCAGGATGATTAGGGGACTGGAGACTAAAACATATGAAGAACGGTTACAGGAACTGGGCATGGCTAGTCTAGTGAAGAGAAGGACCAGGGGAGACATGATAGCAGTCTTCCAACATTTGAGGGGCTGCCACAGAGAGGAGGGGGTCAAGCTATTTTCTAAAGTGCCGGTAGGCCAGACAAGGAATAATTGATGGAAACTGAACAAGGAAAGATTTAACTTGGAAATAAGGAGAATCTTTCTGACAGTGAGAACAATCAACCAATGGAACAGCTTGCCCCTGGAAGTTGTGGGAGCCTCATCACTTGAGACCTTCAAGAAGAGATTGGACTGCCATTTGTCAGAAATGGTGTAGGGTCTCCCGCTTGGGCGGGGGGTTGGACTAGATGACCTACAAGGTCCCTTCCAACTCTGATTATCTGATTCCATCAAAACACATTTCAGCGGTGATCTCCATGTGGAAACAAAGGTAAGAGCCACGATGGTGCAGTGGTTAGAGTGCAGTACTGCAGGCTACTTCTGCTAATCACTGGCTGCCAGCAATTTGGCAGTTTGGGTCTCACCAGCTCAAGGTTGACTCAGCCTTCCATCCTTCCGAGGTCAGTAAAATGAGGACCCAGATTGTTGGGGGCAATATGCTGACTCTGTAAACCGCTTAGAGAGGGCTGTAAAGCACTGTGAAGCAGTATATAAGTCTAAGTGCTATTGCTATTGCTACTTACCGTGTTTCCCCGAAAATAAGACCTACCCCAAAAGTAAGACCTAGCACTATTTTCTAAACCTGCCCTAATATAACACCTACCCCAAAAATAAGACCTAGTGTAAATATCCAGTTCCAGGAAGACTTTTCAGGGAGCAACCGTGCACCCGCGAAACACCCCCCCTACACACTCACACCCACTATTTGGCACCATAAATATATAAGACCTACCCCGAAAATAAGACCTAGTGTGTTTTTGGGAGCCAAAAAAAATATAAGACAGTGTCTTATTTTCGGGGAAACACGGTATATTCTTTTCTTTAATCAAAATAGTCAATTGAGCCATTTCTGCCAACTCCCTCAGCTTCTGCAACCATTCGTCCATAGTGGGAATCGAAGTGTCCTTCCATTTTTGTGTGTACAATAGTCTTGCTGCTGTCAACATATATAAGGTCAAAGTTCCAATTTTTTTCTCCAAGTCTCCAAGACCCAAAAGAAACATTTGTAGTTTCATCTTCATCTTCGTTATTTAGAATTTTCTGTATCAAAATAAGAATCTTACTCCAAAAATTTATTTGCTTTATCACATGTCCACCATAAATGATAAAAAGTCCCTTCATTACTTCCGGACCTCTTAAAGTGCCCAGACTTGAGAAACACTGGATTAGTGCTGTGTATAAGACTGATCTATCAATTTAACTCTTAAGGCTCCCTATTCTGTTTACATTTTACTTTTGTTAAAAGATTGTTTTATGAATTTGGTTTGTTAACAGATGTGTCTAAGCATCTGTTTACTGTAAACATGCTTTGTGGCAGCACAAAGATCCTACAGTTACAGAGCCCTCTGGGCAGTGATGGGATTCAAAAAATTTTACTACCGGTTCTATGGGCGTGGCTTGGTGGGCATGGTGTTGCTTGGTGGGCGTGGCAGGGGAAGGATACTGCAAAATCTCCATTCCCTCCCCACTCCTGGGGAAAGGTTACTACAAAATCCCCATTCCATCCCGACTCCTGGGGAAAGGTTACTACAAAATCCCCATTCCCTCCCCACTCCTGGGGGAAGGATACTGCAAAATCCCCATTCCCTCCCCACCCCACTAACCTGCTTTCCAGCTCCGTTCTCCTGTGCAGGGCAACTAAAGAAGACCCAGCTGATCGGCTGGGACTTGGGAGGCAGAGAATAGATGGGGGCAGGGCCAGTCAGAGGTGGTATTTGCTGGTTCTCCAAACTACTCAAAATTTCCCTACCGGTTCTCCAGAAGTGGTCAGAACCTGCTGAATACCACCTCTGCCTCTAGGCATCTACACGGCCACCATTTTGTGAAACAGAAGTTTGCACAGCAGCTATTTTCAAAGTAGGCCTCCTGAACATTCCAAATGGGCATTGGTCCAAAAAGACCCTCTATAAATTACTGGTCTCTCTGGCTTCTGCGTTGAAATTACAGGTAGTCTTTGTTTAATGATAACAATTGGGGTTGGCAACTAGCTTTGTTAAGGGAAGTGAAACCATGACTATGCTTATGATCTTACCACAGGTTTCCTTTGCTTTACAGACCTGCGAAGGTTATAAATGTGACGATTGGTCATAAACAGAGTCATCTCTGATGAGACGGTTGGCACATAAATTTAATAAATAGATACATAAAAATAAAAACTTATTTTTTTATAGTCTGTGGAGATTCCCAGTCATCCAGGTCCCAAGGTGGTTTTGGTTTTTTTTTCAAAAGGCAACTGGACTTTCTTTGTCCTTGCTTGAAGATGTTTCGTTTCTCATCTAAGAGAGTTCTTCAGTTCTGAAGAATGGATGAGAAGCGAAACGTCTTCAAGTAATAACAAAAAAAGTCAAATTGCCTTTTGAAAAAGCATCTTGGGATTACTTTTTCATCACTGTTGTAAGTGCGAACAGCTGCTAACTTCCAGCGTGCTGCCCCAGATCCTGAATCTTGTTCACAGATGCTTGCTTCTCTACTTTTACAGATTACTTTCTGTCAAGCTCTTCAAATAACTCCAATGAAAGTTTTCAGTCCAACCAATATACCACACATATACACATACAGTCCCTGCCAATCAATTACCTAATTAGAGTTTCCTTTTTTAGAAAAAAATTCTTAGATTGCAGTTATTATTACAGGAAAGAGCCACAATTCTTGCAATCCTCTACTGGCGTCTCCTATAATCATCATATACTTTCCATAATACAGTGACTTTCTGATTTCTATTGTTAGTTACGTACTGCTTCCTGAACATGAAAACGTAAAATTTATTGGTGCTTCTGACCCGAACAATTACTATGATTGTCCTCTTTTCCTCCACAATAATATATAATATAATAATATTTATATGCCTCCACAAGGGTGGCATATAAATGTGAATTAAATAATAATAATAATAATATGAACTATAAGGTTTCACAGACCATCTGTGTATGTCTGCATGTAGCCCTTGAGTTATGATCACAACTGGAACAGAAATTTTGGTTGTAAGCTGTTATGGTTGTAAACTGAGATACCCACGTGACTGGAAGTGCTTGCTAAATTATTTTTATGACAGTTGTTAAGCAAATTATGTGGTTGATAAGCAAATCCATTCTCCCAAAAGGACACACTTTTTTTGCAAGAAACAGGAAAAAAAACATTGCAAATCATGATCATGAGGCCGCAGGACACTGCAACCGATCATAAATGCAGTTGGTTACCTAGTGCCCAAAATGTGGTCATGTGACATAGGGATATGTGACATTTTACAATAGCCAGAAGTGTCTTACTGGCAGTAAAGCACCCTTTTTCCAAGGACATCATAACTTTGAACAGTGATTAAATGAGTGGTTATAAGTCAAGGACTACCTGTATGTTTATCCTCAACGGACTGAAAATAGATCTATGTCACAGTTTATAGGGCTGGAGAAGAGCTGACCCTTCTTCATTTACTTTCATGACTTATACCATTTTTCTTAAGCTTTTCATGAAAAATTCATAACAACATTTGAGAATTTATGTTTTTCGTGGAAGGTTTTTGCCCAAAAAGGAAATCTATTCTCTCAAAAATAATAGAAAGAAACTGAGATGATGCACTAAAGGTAGAAGAGACACTTCTCTTTTCTTCTTAATATAGCAGATTTCCAGCACATGTTGGAAAGATCCTTTCTTACTAGAAGTCCAAGTTTTGATTTCTTTATCAGAAGTTGAACTGAATCAGGATAGAGAAAAGCACAGGCTCCCTTTGCAGAAAAGAATGCTTTAGGCAATCCTTAGGGTTTCTCCTTCCCCTTCCTCTTCTTCTTCTTCTTTTTCTTCCTCTTCCTCTCCCCCCTCTCCCCCCTCTTCCTCTTCTTCCTCCTCTTCATCTTCTTCCCCCTCCTCCTCTTCCCCTTCCCTCTCCCCTTCTTCTTCTTCTTCCTCCTCCTCTTCCCCCTGCCCCTGACCCTCCTTCTTCTTCTTGTTCTGTTTTTAGTACAAGAGAAGGCATAAATATCTCTATCCCCATCAAGCTCTTCAGTCACTATGATGCTGTTTCCAAGAACACAAGCAGACATGCTTGCAAAAAAGAGAGCAGTATTTCTAACACTACAGAAACACTTATTGCAACGCAATGCAAACAGAGTAGAATAGAATAGAATAGAATAGAATAGAATAGAATAGAATTCTTTATTGGCCAAGTGTGATTGGACACACAAGGAATTTGTCTTGGTGTAAATACTTTCAGTATACATAAAAGCAAAGATACATTCGTCAAGAGTCGAAAATCATAAAGTATGACACTTAATGTTAGTCATAGGGTATAATAACTTATACTACCAAAATTAATTTGCCAAGAGCTCTGCTCCTGAATGCAAAACAGTGCACACAAAGTTGGGATAAAAATCTAATTAATAAATGTTCTTGTCTATGTTTTTCATATGTACAATTAACAAAAAGGGCTGAAGTATGATAAAAGACCTTATGGTTTTGAACAAGATTGAGTCTGAAACAGAATTATGTACTAATGATGAATGTGTCATTGCTAAAATGTATAAACTGTTGCTGAAATATTGGACAGAAGAAGAACAGGTGAAAGAACAAGTGAAAGAACCGTTACAGGAACTGGGCATGGCTAGTCTAGCGAAGAGAAGGACCAGGGGAGACATGATAGCAGTCTTCCAATATTTGAGGGGCTACCATAGAGAGGAAGGGGTCAAGCTATTTTCTAAAGCACCCGAAGGCCAGACAAGGAATAATGGATGGAAACTGAGCAAGGAGAGATTCAACCTAGAAATAAGGAAAAATTTTCTGACAGTGAGAACAATCAACCAATGGAACAGCTTGCCCTCGGAAGTTGTGGGAGCACCATCACTTGAGACCTTCAAGAAGAGATTGGACTCCCATTTGTTAGAAATAGTGTAGAATCTCCTGCTTCGGGGGGGGGGTTGGACTAGATGACCTACAAGGTCCCTTCCAACTCTGTTAATCCAATAAATATATAATTAAATGGACTAAAATTTTGGTTACAACATATAAATGGACCAATGTTCGTCAAAAGGACTAAAATTTACACTATATTCTAGCCTTAAGGAGAACTTCTATAAAATGATGTATTGTTGGTATTTATCACCAGAGAGAATTATCTAGCATGGATAAACATGTTTTGAATCTTTGCTGAAGGGACATTTTATCATGCTTGGTGGATATGTAAAAAAAGGTGGTGGGGAGAGAAAAGAAATGGATACAAATGCATACATTAATTCAGAAGATTTTATCGATTAAAGTACAAGTGAAACTTTTCTTTTGGGACTAAGGGACAGGCAATTAGAAAAATTTCTATACATGACAATTGGTACAGAAAGACTATTGTACGCGCAAAAGCACAAGGGTTTAAAACTAGTAAACTACCCACAGTAGAGGAATGGTGAAGATGATGGAAATTATCCAGAGATGGATAAACTGACTTCTTTGATCAGAGAAAAGGCAATGTCTACATTTATGATTTACTAGAAATCCCTTATATACTGGTTGCATAAAATACTTATGACCTGTGGTTTTAATGATTAGAAAAGAAATGAACAGGAAAAAGGTGAGCCATTTTTGTAATCATGGAGTAAGATATAATTTTGTAATCATGCTTATATTTGCTGCAGAGGAACTCAGAAGCTTTTTCTTTCTATTTCTTTTTATTCTTTCTCAATGCCCTTTTATTTTCTTTTGTTTCCTTCTTAGTTCTTTCCATTTTGTATTGTGTTAGCTTTTATGTTCTCTTTAAAGCTTTTACTAAAACTTATTTATTAAATAAAATAGCACTGTTTCCAATATACATCTTCTTTGCTTCGCATCTTGTTTTAACAAAATAAGTACTTATGTTTTATTTTTTTTAAAAACACATAAAATTTTTTAACAAATCTGAAATGCCCTTTGTTTCAAACATAATAAATGTCACCATGAAAGCTAACTCTCACCTGACATTTACTCAGTTATAGAACATTCTAAAAAGCAGCCCACCACTGAGAAAGAGCTACAATATTTTTCCACGGTTAGGAGGTTTGTCATTAAGGCCCTGCTTCACTAACAAGACTACTGTCAGACAGAAGACAAACTTGGCTTCCTACATGATAGACTTTCCTTCTCGTAAATAAAGCACAGAACTGAACATTAGGCTCAGAAACTGATCTGCAGTTTATCACGCCTTTTCTATTAAATTCTTTCAAGAGGAGATTGCTTCCAGGTAATGTGGAAAATATAAAAGTCATAAAGCCTTAAATTCATCTTCGAGTAAAGCAAAAATCATTTTAAGCTAGGAAGGAACAATTATATGCAGACACGAGAAGCAATGGATGTGCAAATGAATGTATCAGGAAGGAAAGGGGGAATTATCCTACAGGTTGTTCTCGACCATTTGAAATGACAGTAGTGCCAAACAATGAAACTGCAACCTTTATCCGAGTTATGGCCATTATAGCGCTCCTGCAGTTACATGATCACAGTTTAGGCACTTATGGCCAATCACAGAAATGCTTCCACTTCTTCCATTTGTTCGTCTTTTCCCCATCTTGCACCCCACGAAGTCCCTTGGCTCTACTTCCCTCTCAGGTGAATACCTACAGGCCTTGGGCTTCCCCCTTGCCCTGTCACGCCTTGCTCCACTTACCTCTTCCAAAAATCACCATTCTAAAAAAGAATCAACTGATGCGCTTACATGGCCTTCCTGTACAGGAACCACCTCGTGCTATACAGGAAGTGTGCACCATTTTGGAAGTTGCTGAAGTTCTCACAATCTGAGAATGTTAGGCGCTTCTAAAATGACACCCACTTCCGGACTCTCATGAGGTCATGTCTGTATAGGAAGGTTGCATGGCACATAGCTGATTCTCTTTTGGAAAGGCGGTTTTGTGAAGATCACCTTTCTGAAAGAGTGCCTAGCTGATGAGATTATTATTGTAGAGGCTGCCTCACACCATTCTGGAGGTAAGGAACATTGGTGCAATCTCTCAGAAGGGCAAGATTTTCAAAAGGCCAGGTGTGAGCTGGGGAGTGTTGCTGTGTGGGCCTGCATCAGGTATCCTAGGGCATCTCCCACCTGAGGCACCTCTTGGTCCACTTAATTACCACAATGGAGAGAGACAGCATTGTGGTTCATTGAAGCGATCACTTAACCACAATGACTTATGACCATAATTCCTGAGTCAATTATGTTTGTAAGTCGTACTTTCCAGCAAGTAACTTAGGCTTGGACAGAAATATTATCAAAACTAACAAATTATGCAAACCAACCAACAAATTAATTGTAATTGACATAATTACTAATTAATTTAATTACTTGTTTCTTTTCCTGGCCATCACATCTCCTTGAGAGCACTGAATCTGACTTTTGTTTTTTGTCCAGAAATTGTTTCCTTTTCCCTATCTTAGTAACTTATAGTACGATGTCTGTGGTTTATTCAACCTTTTTTTCCATGCAAAAGCATCCTGAAAAGCAAGTTGCATCTGTGCCCTAACTGTATATCAACTCCTCTCTGAAAGTCAGTATATGCTTCATCCCCCACCCCAAAATAAGTGCAAGGTGGACATTTTCATCTTTGGCACTTTCTCAACTCTAAAAGCACTTATTCTTTTTTCCTGCTGTTTGGAAGAAGAAAAGCAATCTCAAAAGGTAATTGAGTAATGGGTTTATGTTTTGGCACAAAATCTACTTATTGCATCAAATGCTACTGGCTTTGCTATTATGTTAATTTCACTGCAACTAGTCTGAAAAAAGATTATCAATGCTATTTTGAGCTGCTACTTATCAGCTAGCCAACCTCACCAAAATGACGAATGTGATTTGTTCTGCAGCAGACAAATAACTTATGGGGGGAAATATTTCTCAATAGGGCACTATTAATTATGGATATTAAGATCTTCACCATTCACAATTCAAAACCTAAAATTTAGACTTAGAACCAAACACAACAAAGAATCTATCCATCTAAAACTGCCCTACTGTGGCACTTTTATGAGAGATGTAAAACTAAAAAAAATCCTTTCCAATTTACTTAAACACATATTTTAAGACTTAAACTTATCTGAACAGTATCACCAAATGCTCAACTGACAGTGTTTTCTGAATCTTTCATAATGAAGAATTATGAATGGACTGAAAAAGAAAAAGAAAAATCTAGCTTCTGACACCTAAGGCTATATACAGCAAACATTAATAATTCAAACAGAATGAAAAAGAAATCTACTGTGGAAACTGGCTGTTTGAGGCATTTACTTCTAAACCTAAGTATTTTTTTTTTTAATTCTCTTCTGGAGCACAAGTGAATGAGTCTCTTTTAAAAAATTAGGGACAAAAGCATGTTTTTCCAAAATTTTGTTTTTCTTTAAAGTGAGCAATTATTTCATTCCGTACTGGTAATTAAAAAGGGCAAATAAAAAATGAAATAATTCTCTGGGGAAACTGTTAAGCAAGGGAATTCTGACAAAATCAATAATCGACATTCTAATATTCTACATTATAGTTCAGCAACTTATGCAAAATCCAGTGCTAAACAGAACTGACACCTTCTATCTCCCAGTTTTATTAACTGAAGAAACTTAGTGGTACAATGCCTTTTAAGACAAACAGCCAATGGAATATCTATTGACTAATGCTACTCTCTTCTTTATGCATCCCAGAATACCGACTAGATCATCTCTAAAGGTTCCATACATGAGTGACAAGGAATCTTTTGCTCACCAACAAGTATCAGTGGGTAGGGTACTAAGGATTGCCACCATGACAGGCAGTTCTCAACTTATGACTGTTCGCTTTAACAACCATTTGAAGTTACCACAAGCCTTCCTTGAGTTACTAAGACCCGTTTCAGGAGTTATGACAGCTACACACACATATGGTGCATTTTGGGAACTGGGCCACTGGCTTTTTTTTAACACCGTTTGCAGTATTCTGTGGTCACGTAAGTGCAATTTGTATATATATATTTTTTTTGTTGGTTGCTGGTGTTTACTTCTGATTTCTGAGAAAAAAAGCCCATTGGGAAAAATGCATTTCCTCAGTGACTATACTATCTGCTTAATGACTCATAAAAATGGTCATAAAAATGGTCATAACTTTGAATCTAGTCACGTGATGCCTCAATTTATGACAATGACTTATGACAGTAATTCCAGGCTCAATTACAATCTTAAGTTGAGGGCTACCAGTATATAGTAATTTTTATTAAGTCAGGATGAGGAAGTAAACATATTTATTGCAATAAATCATATAGTCTGGATTTAAATTTAAATTAAATTAAAGCAAATTTAAGTTTTTATCATAGCAGTTCCCATTTCTTAAAATGCATCCCTCTGTTTTTCAGTCTAAGGATTCGTAATCTTCATATAAAGAATCGCTATTCATGGCAAACCACTTCCAAAAATCTTGCCAAGAAAACTTCAAGGATATCTAACTTTCTTTCTATTTGGAAACTGCTTCTGAATTTTGTGCTTGGGATGGAAAATAAAATGAAACTTTGACTTTGTGTTTTGCTGATTAGATAAGTTTGTTGTTACAGAAATGGCTAATAGATATTAAGTATATGAAAGTAAAAGGTTGAGGCTGTAATGTTACTATATTATTCTATTGTATTAAAAAGAATCAGAAGCCAATATTTTTCTTTCTTTTTCCTCCTTTTCCCTTCCATATATTCCCCTTATTTTCATTTTAATTTGTATTTTGTACTTTGATACGTTTAATAAAATTATTAAAAAGGAAGAAAACTGCAGGGTTAGGTCAGCTAGTCTCCGGGAGTCGAAGTATGCTCCCTCCAAAAATACCGTTCTACCATTTACTACTAGACTTTTACTAAAGGGGCATTCTACTTAAGAATTCTTGTTTATCTTGCTTATCTTATTTTTATTTTATTATGAGACTTCTGTATATCTTGATGTATTTGTAGCTGTATTCTACTTGTAGGGACAAATTGCTGAGAATTCTTGATATCCTTTGAATAGTCAAATATTCAGTGGTTCAAGAATCAACTTTATTTCTTGAAGTTGCATGCACTATAAAATCCTAAATACAACCTACAGATATATTCAGTCACACTAAACCAGTGATGGCTAACATTTTCATCGTCATGTGCCGAAAGTGCGCGTGCACATGTGCCTGCACCAATAATGCAATGCACACGCGATCCCTCTGCCCCCTGCACATGCCCCCCACATGCACACCATGCACTTCTGCATATGCGCGCATGCCCCTGCATACAAACCACCTCCTGCTCATGCATGCACATCTCCCACGCGTGCATCTTCCCCCATGCATGTGCAGCAGATACCCAACAATCAGCTGGCTGGTGGGGGCGCGTGCTCATGTGCAGTGGGTCTGTTCTGGGTGACAGCTCACATGCCGGCAGAAATGGCTCTGCGTGCCACTTCCGGCACGTGTGCCATAGGTTCGCCACCACAGCACTAAACCTTTGTGATTTGGCTCTTTCAAGATCCTATCAGAAAAATCTAATCATACTGTATATGCTAACCCGAGACATCTGGACTCATGAAACAGACTAAAGACACCACAAGAATGCACTTAATGCAGGAAGGCATCTCTCATGGTTAATGTATTAGCAAATAATTGGAAAAATGAAAAACAGTCTTAAGAATAGTCTCTGAGAAGGATGACAGAGTTTGAAATACAGAATCAAGATAATTTATTAGGACATGTTTACAAATTATTTAAATATGACATGGACACAGAACAAATAAAAATTCTATGATAAAATGGATGCAGAATGTCCAAGTAGTAACAGTGGAACAATGGGAAGAACCATGGGAGGGGAGGATCAACAAAAATTTCATCAAGTTACAATTTGAGGGGAAAATAGTATAAAATGTTCAGCAGATGGTTTATAACTCTCTCATCAATTGCCAGGATGGACAATAAACATAGGAAATGCCACAACAAAAAAGAACATTTTACCAAAGTTATGGAAAAAGACTCAAAAGTACTGGAAAGAAATACACCAAAACATCCAGAAAATTTGAAAACAACATTTGAATTAAAGCCACAAATATTTTCTGAAGTATGATCCCAGAGAATAATGAAATGAAAAGCATCACCATTTTTATTAAGAAACATGCTAGCAGAGACAAGAATCAATCCAGCACATCGCTAGAAAAGAGAAACCTTGCATTCAATAGGGAGGCTAAAATTGGAGAGAATTATTTGGCAATGGGAAAATTGACTGTATATATTCACAATAGCAGTCTAACCAAATTCAAGCAGGAAAAGTTCCCTTAGATACAACGCTTAACACAACAAGGCAAGCTAAGATACTTAGAATATGTTTTTTTAAAAGAAAAAGATAAATTGCTTAAAAATATAATCAAAATGGGTGTCCTCCTGGATGCATGGCTCAGTTTAGAGGAGCAGGTGGGAGCCGTGGCCAGGGGGGCATTTGCCCAGGTTCACCTGGTGCGCCAGTTGCGCCCCTACCTGGATCGAGATGCCCTATGTACGGTCACTCATGCACTCATCACCTCCCGTTTGGATTACTGCAATGCTCTGTACATGGGGCTGCGCTTGAGGACCACCCCCGGAGGCTTCAACTTGTCCAGAATGCAGCGGCGCGGGTTGTGATGGGAGTGTCCCGATACTCCCATGTTACACCCCTCCTGCGTGAGCTGCACTGGTTACCGGTTGCCCTCCGGGTGAGATTTAAGGTGCTGGTGTTAACCTACAAAGCCCTTCATGGCTTAGGACTGGGATATTTATGGGAGACCCTGCTGCCAGCAACTGTTTCCCATCATCCTGTGCACTCCCACAGAGTGGGCCTCCTTGGGGTTCCATCAGCCAGACAGTGGCGGCTGGCGACCCCTAGGGGTAGGGCCTTCTCTGTGGGAGCACCCACACTGTGGAACCAGCTCCCCCTGGAGCTTCGGGTGGCCCCTGACCTCCGCTCCTTCCGCCAGGGCCTCAAAACCTGGTTGTTCCAACTTGCTGACCTGGGCTGAGGGTGGGGAGGGGAGTTTTTTAGACAATGGTTTTATTATTTTTAGCTTTAATTGGGTTTCTTATTTAATATTTTTTTAATTGTATATTTGTATTGTTTTATGATTGTAAGCCGCCCTGAGTCCTTCGGGAGATAGGGCGGGTTAGAAATACAATTAATAAATAAATAATAAATAAATAGAAATATGCAGCTATTGCATGATAGTTTCAAAGTATAGTACAGAAATTAGAAACAGGGAAAAAAGAAACGGGGGAAGGAGACAGGGGTCATTACAAAGCATTTTCCGTAATGTTTGTATTATTTATATGTAGCTTTGGATCATTTTCCTCAATAAATAAATAAATACATATAATATTTTGACTCGTTTGTTTAATGAGATTTTCTTTAATTTTAGGAGATTACATTTTTGTGTCATATTTGTCATATTTGTGTAGTGATTCTGAAAATTCAAAAGAGCTCAAGTATCAAGCGCCATTGTATGTGGCCGAAAATGAACAACTAATGCCTACATTTTTTGTTCCTTTACAGATCTCTCCAGCCTATTATCCCTGAAAGGATAAATTTGACACCAGACCACAAGCAGACTCTCAAACTTGTCAGCCTGTCATATTTACTTGATTGCTCAAAGGTGCCATTAATTTTTATCTTGCTATATAAAGCATCTGTGTTTTGGCAAGCACCACCTTTAATCCTGATTGCTAAAGGGACTAAATCCAATTTATCAGGCAAGGTCATCCTCTGTAGGTACAATCTGCAGGACAACAGTATTTGGTAACAAGCCAAGGGATTGGTAACTTTGAACTGCTTTTACATTGCTCTCATCTCCAAGTAGATTTTAGCAATTTTCCAGCAAGCAATTTTCCAGGAGAAAAATTATCTTGCTCTGGCTAGATGTATGCAGAATGTGGATAAGCATCCACCATCAAGACCAGTATCAAGGGTCGGGTCCTGTGCTATCTATTCTGAAATGGCCTTTGATTGCCTAAAGCTTTGAGACCACGTTTTAGTTTCTCTTCGAGCAACCCAGCTGGCAAATTCACTCTTCAACTACCATAGCTAGCAAACATGTTTCTCCTAAAAAAACGCCAAGATTCTCAGGACATTCCAAACTGAAACTAAAGCTAAGTTTACACAAGGCAGAGTTAATCATATACCAAATGCACGGCACTGAAGATAACTTCTTTAGGTAATTAATACATCCAATCATCAACTGTAATCCAACATCAATTAAAATTATAAATGATTGCTGCCTGCATCTAGCATAGAATTCAGAAAAAAATGTAAATGTTACTATGAACAAACATCTAGCTAAAAATCCAAATATTTAAAAGTCATAACTTGAGGATGACCCTCAATTATGAAAATAAGAATATAAGTGGTCAAGCAGAATCAAAACAGAGATTGACTAGCTTACAATAGTATCTCATAACAGTTAGATATGTAAACATATTATGTGATAATTACATTTTTTAATTTGGAATCCAGTGTAACTTCCACCTTTATAGGAATGGAAACTAGAAAGGACAAACAATTAATCTGAAAGTCAAAATAAACAGAACTATTTAAAAAATACAGCTAAATAAAAAAATATAATACCTAAAGTTTTTTTTTAAATCAAGACCATCCACTAGTGTAAACATTAGCTCCCACATGATCAAAAATAAACAATTGGATTAGGTTACTAAACAAGGTTCAAACAGATGAAAGTTACATCTCCCACCCAAAAGTGATTTGCTTCTGACCCTTTATGTAGGGTTAGAAAAAAAAATTAAGCATTGATTAAGCAGAGCTCAAATCTCACAGACAGCAGTAGCTGGAATTCTTTCATAATAGCTTCATTGTTTTGCTACAATAAATCTACTTATCAGACCCCTTCTATTCTGGGAAATATTCTTGTAAAGTTTTGCCTTGATAGTTGAGACAAGTCTGATAATACCTCATTTCCCCACTCAGGGAAAATAGAGACATCAAGCTAAAGTGCAATGTATTTGATTTTTTATTTAGCTTGTATGAAAATATCCATCATAGTTTACTATCATATGTGATGTGCTAGTCCACTGTAATATGTGGTATATTTAACCAATATCTTAGAGAGACTGTATCTTGTAGATTCTTACATTTAACAGTTAAAAAAAACCAGATTAAGCTTTCACCTTAATTAAATTTATTCCTAGATCAGATATAGGGTAGGGCTGAAAAATGAACAAATTAGTAGTCCCCAAGACAAAGCACACATGTATCCATCACTCCCTTGGACTAACACACTAGCAATGCAAAAGCAGGTGAATTAAGTTTGCTTATGAAATTAATTTATAAAGTATACTCCAAAGTGAAACCAGAGTCTTTAGCCAATAATCTGAAGGGGTATAGTTGATTCTTATTAATCCCAGACGTACATTTCTTTACATGAAAGTTTACAATTTCTAAGGACATAGTCCAATATACTTTTAACTGAAGTCCCTCTGCTTTAAAATAACCATATGGTGTATTGCATTCACAGTCTGCCACCTGTATATATTGTAGGTTCCAAGACACAGTAATATAATCTAAATAGATCTGTCAATGTCTATCAACATAAAATTCTCCAGTGTTTGGAGCCAACATGGCTGCTTAATCAATTGCTTCAAGCTAGTATATTTCATTCTCTTTGTGAAATATTAATGATATATGGTAGAAAATTTTAATATGCTTGCTAAGGAAATAGCTGCTAAATAAACTTTGTTCTAAATACATGATTCTTTATTCTTCAAAATTAACTGTAAAGCTTTCCAAATCAATACAACTAAGTGATCTAAAACAATTCCATAAGCATATCCAGCTAGCAACCTTGTATTTACTTAAATATGTACATTAAGTGCCAAAACCAGCAATTGGTTCCTTCTTGTGCTGGCGTTACTTTCCAGTTACTCTATCAGTATTGGAAGGCCAAGTTAATTTTTAAACAAGCCACAGTCTTTATGTAGGTATACACACTGTAGATGTCAAGCATTGCCCATAACTACAATTATGCTGTGCTAGTCAGCTGTAGAAACCAGAAGTAGTAGATGCCTGATGGGCAGGAGGCACTGGTGATACAGCTAATGATTACTCATGCCTGGCTGATTTATTGAAGCAATAAAATTAAATGATACAGCACAAGGCCCATATTCATCCACTATCACAACCCACACCTGCTTACATGGAACAATGCCAGCTCGCTGCTATTATCGGAGGGCAAAAGCAACATCTGTTGCAGACCACTTTGTCCCACGATTAATTCATCCATAGATGGAAGCGTCACCCATCTTAGGAAGCTAATTGCTACTTAAGCACGGTAGCCTGGAGATCTTGTCTTCTAAACCCAATCTCACCCGACAGGCTTGGAGAAGTAACTTCCACAGGACAGAAGCAGCAACTGAAAAAAACAGCAGGGAAGAGCAGTGTTTGCTCTGAACCCTGGCCATGCATATTGTGATTATATACCGGTACCTCCACTTACATTTCGAATAAGAGATCTGCAAGTGTGTAGGTATCCTCTCTGGCAAGTATTTTCATCTTAACAGCATTAATATCAGAAGCATTTCATGACTAAATACAAATTATTCATGTTGGAAACCGAAGATGTAGAATCCATAGAAATTACCAGTAGCTACCAAGCACTACCAATCTTGCAATATTGCTATTCTGTGCTGACTTGGGCAATTATATACATTCTAATTTCATGCTTCCCATTTTTTTTCAAATTGAGATTTATTTACAGAAATAGACTTTTGAAAAAGGGGGATGGGGTGATATATGTATATCTTCAGCAAAAAGTCTCAACAAAAATATCCAGCATTGGGTATAAATTAGCTACCGTTATAAATGGATGAATCCAACAATATTGCCATCTGGAGTTGTGGCTGCTCCATACCTGGAGGTTTTCAAAAATGCAGTAACTTCTTTAGTTCATCAAATTATGACTTCTGCTTAAGAACATCTAAAACTCAATCAACCATCTTCTCTTTATTCAAACCAGTCTCCGGAAACTGACATTCCACAGGTTCTACTGAAGTATTGTCTTCAGAGCAGAGGTGGTATTCAGCAGGTTCTGACCAGTTCTGGGGAACCAGTAGTGGAAATTTTGTGTAGTTCGGAGAACCAGCAAATACCATCTCTGACTACCCCCGCCTTTATCTATTCTCTGCCTCCCGAGTCCCAGCTGATCGGCTGGGTCTTCTTTTGTTGCCCTGCACAAGAGAATGGAGCTGGAAAGCAGGTTAGTGGGGTGGGAAGGGAATGGAGATCTTGCAGTATCCTTCCCCTGCTATGCCCATGAAGCCACACCCACCAAGCCATACCACGCCCACCAAACCATGTCCACAGAACCGGTAGTAAAAAAATTTGAATCCCACCACTGCTTCAGAGTCATCCTCTGAGTCCTGGCTCATGACACTCTCCACAATCTCCATCCTTGTATATTAAACCCAATATTTGTAGATTTTTGTAAGGACTAACTGGTTAGAGAGGAGCATGGGGGAATATATTGCTGAAAAAGCACCTTGTCATTTAATCTCATCTTTGCATTAAAATACATCTGTAAAGCTTGGAGATCTAGTTGTTTAATTCCAGAAAAATAAAATAAGATAATCCCCACCACTGCTACTTTTAGAAATATTTGTAGGAAATGGAAGTAAACAAAAGGAGAATGATTGGATCAATTTTAGAAGACCGATAGCTGGGTGGTTGCAAAAAAAAAAGAAGATAATATATATGTGTACAATGTAGTAGGGTCTAAGATAATCATTGAGTGGCCTTTGCTTTTTGTCTATTAAAATACTTACTGGTTAGATGTTTACAGATTTCAGAGGTAATGCAGTGTCCATCTTAAAGAATGTTAAAATATTGACCTGAATTTTCCTTTTGACATTTAATGGAATGCTTTTTTTGCAAACATGTTGATTACTTATTCAGTGATGCTTTTGGTTGTTTTTCAACTACTTCCTACATTTTAAGCTAGAACACTTCATTAGTTTGCACAGAGACTAATGATATTTACAACTGCTTTAGGAACAAAGGGTTCCCCCACTAAGCACCTTATTTAATAAAATGCTTACCTTCAAGTGTGAGATATTGTTCAATTGTTCAGTTGCTTTCCAAGGCTACACCTTGTACTTTGTTTTGTTACACAGGAAGACCCACCTGCTGAATGGCTCATTTTATGATAATTTTTCTCTTTTATATTCTTAAGAATGGCACACAATCTATTATGCAGAATTCAGCCTTTCTTCACATGGAAATTTAGGGCATTTATTGTATTTTACTTTGGATGCAATAAATTACAAGGTTCATTGCTTTTCATATTAAAGCTGTTCCTTAAATGCATTGAGTTGAACAGAAAAATAGCTCAACAACTCATGTTTCAACTGAACTCATTGTTAATATAAATGAAAGCTTGAAGTAGAGTCAGCCTCCACACTTATCGTAATCTTGTTCTTCACTTCAACACTACAATGGAAAACCTATCAACTTGTCCAAGTGCAATTTTCTTGTAAGTGTTCCTTTCCTTCTCTAAAAGCTTGCCCACTGCAGTCATCCAACTTACTTAACACACCATGGAGCCAAGCTATCGTGTATTCTATTATTTTGCTCTAATATTTAATTGCACAATCACAAGTATTCAGGGCCTTTTTTTTATAAGTACCTTAATTCTGTTGAGGGAGTTCCCATTCCCACTTTCTGCCATAATTCCACCACATTATTTTTGTTAACAAGAGCCATCTATTGATCTACAAAGTAACTTGTTGAAATGCACCCAATCCTGAATCGCTTGAGGGAGCATCCATTTTCCCTGGTGAAAATGCAATGCAAAACTGAATGCTAATACATAATTTACCCGAAATTTTCAAATTGCTGTAGAACATATTTGGAGGGATCTGCAAATCAGGGCAATCATCCCATTTGGTAATGAGTGTCAGTTCAGTTTCTAAGTAACCAAGTGCTAATTTGATGTCATTTGCCTTTATTTCATCCTATTACTACAGGGATCCAATAGCTAAACCTCATTCACTTCTCAGATTCTTTCTTCTGTTTTAGTTATGCTTTAACCATTAGCACCGGTGATCAAAAATATAATTTTCTTTGTACAATTTGTATCACTAGAAATGATACGCCATTTTACTAGTTTTAATACAATAAACAATGTTTTTATATACTTCTATTAATGAGGGTAAAGGTTTGTTCTCCAAGCTTATGGGCTGATTTCTGAATGTTTCATTACCTGACTAGATAATATCTTCAGCAGAGTTTATGCAATGTCAGTGTCAGTGTTTTTCTGTTTATAAGGGCTTCAGGTGTGAATGTGTCAAGTGAGGGTCTTGTGATAGGTCTTGTGATGGATCAGCTGTGAGTCATCAGTGAGTCTTGGGAGATTACCACGGGTCAGGGTTGTTGGGAGGTGAACTGCTGGTGGGGGGGATTGTGTGGGTTAGTTGAAAGTCGGTACTGTCTTTGGTTGGCTGTGTGGTTGATTTGGATATTGAGCAGTTCATAGGCTAGTTGTAGGTGAATGTGTCTTTTGATGGAATTGTTTGTGGAGTGCCAGGCTTCAATAAGCTCACGAGCATGGCAGGTAGTAGTGTGGCCAATGATTTTCGCATTGCTCCAACTGAACTGGTGCTGTTTGGTGTCGGTGTGAGTAGAGATTAAAGATTTGCGATCATGGTGCTTGACTGCCAGCCGGTGTTCATGGATCCTGGTTTTTAATTGGAGTGATGTTTGTCCCATGTGGAATTGGTTACACTAGTTACAGTTGATTTTGTAGATTACATTAATATACAAAATTAATAGATTACATCCATTAATGCTAAAAGAATGCATGGATATGCAAGAAAAAATTGCATCATCAAATAAATCAACCCAGTTCACTTGAGGCACAAATGAACAGGCTCAAAGTATTACACCTAAGATGCATTTTGTAAAGACTTAGCTCTCCAGAGAAGTGAATATTGCTGTGAAAGGTGAAAGGAAAGGGGGGGGGACAACAACCAGAGGCAAGGTGGGTAAACTCAATTATACTGTCGATGGGTGAATTGTTGGAAGACCTGAAGGACCAAGATGGGAGCAGATCCTCCTGGAGAAAAATCTATGTGGCCAATAAGAGTCAACAATTTGCTGGCACATAATCAATCAGACTATAATTCTAAAACATTACTTTAATATTAATAGTAGTAGTAGTAATTCCTGCAGTAATTACTCATCACAGAAGTAGTTAATGGCTATTTGGTAGAAAACATACAAAAAGTTGAAAGGCAGGGCAGAGCATTTATTTATATTTAACGAATATAAAGTAAGATCATTAACTGCCGATCAACCTTTAGTCCTAAATTGATTAAGTTGAAGGGAAATGCACTTACGATGCATTTAGAGAAGCATGCATATGATTTAGAGAGGGACAAGGGCAGCTTTCTCGTGACGCCTTCCAATGCATTGCGAGAAGGCAGTGCACAATTTGGAGAAGTGCATGTATGGACTCAGGAAGACCTGACATGGCCAGCAACTGCTTCGCATAGGATATTGCTGGGCACATTTCATCATGAGTGGGAAGAAGAAGATGACAATGGTCAGCTGGGGGGGGGCCACAGGGCTTGAAGAGCAGAGGATGGCAGGGGCAGCTTGGGCTTTGCACTGTGGCAGTGAGGTGGCTGGCCGTACGGTAGCAGAAGGGTGGCAGTGGCCAGCTGAGACTGCTGAAGAACACAGGCTTATACTTCCGCTCCAGCACTTATAACATCACCATGGAGTGCCACTATGGAAGGTGGCCAAAAGGGCAGAGATGGGGCAGGAGACAGCTGGTAGGAGGAACTGAAATATTCCAGCAGTCGTACTGGTGGCCTGCCAAGCATCTACACTTTGATTTTGTAACCTTGGGTGTGCTGCAGCAGCGGTAACTTTGGGAACCAAACAGTTACTGAATAACTAGTTATTAAGCAAGAACTGCTTGTATTTATTACCACCTCAATCAATCAATCAATCAATCATCTCAATTTGCAATTACATGTAAATGTCTTTGCTAATAGGAAACCATTTCCAATTTGGAGGTACTAGCACTATGGAAAAATTGCATTACTTACTCATCCAACAAAAGGCACCGTTCACCCTTTATTTCAACCTGAATACAGAATTAATTTATATTGTGAACTACATCAAAGGAAGTACTACCCAGACCTATCTGCAACATAAAAACATCGCTGAGCATACATTTATTTAAAAATGGTTTGCATTTATTTATTAAAATGAATAGAAGTTTCCAGGAGTAATGTGCCCACTTTGGAAACCAAAACTTCTGTGAGTTAGTTGCTGTTAAGTCTGCAGCTGCTTATTGTGAATACAGCCTCATTATGATACAGTTTTAGAAATTGAGTCATAAATGTTTCTGGGTGACCAGTTATAAATAAAATGTAATCTATACTGTCATGTTCCTGCAGTGAGTACTAGGTCACGGCAGTTTTTGCATAACAAAGAGCTGCAAGCAAAATCATCTTCTGGCAGATTATAACTGCAATGTCTATATATGAGAATTTCCATCAATAAAGCAGTTTCTTTCAGGATGAACCATTTGTGCATTGTCAAGCTCCTTGACTTGTAGTCCTGAACTCAAAGACCTACATCATTTTCTCATAGCGCAAATGCACCTTCTCCATGGCCTCTAGGTCTCATTTCATCTATAAAAGAACCATGCCACAGCATTCAAATATTAAGGTCTTTTGAAATAAGTATGCTGTAATGCAATCCTATTCCATATTTTACAATTTCAAAGCATTCCCAATCTTATTCTGAGGACGATACAAAGCAATCCAAAATGTTGTCTCCTTCCAGATAAAATTACCAATATATTCAGATCATCTTCACAGCCTTCTTCCAAATAAATTGAGTCATGGTGGCGCAGTGGTTAGAATGCAGTATTGCAGGCTAACTCTGCTCACACTGCCAGGAGTTCGATTCCTTCAGTCTTGACCACATCACGGTTGACTCACCCTTCTCAGAGCAGTAAAATGAGGACCCAGATTGTTGCTGGCAATGTGCCGACTCTGTAAACTGCTTAGAGAAGGCTTAAAGCAAGCGGTATATAAGTTTAAGTGCTATTGCTAAAGTGACGTAAATGGTGTCTAAGAAGGGTGTTAACTTTTAGCAGGGAACCCTTGGGAGAAAAATGCTTTGCCCCAAAATCTTGCTTACTGATTTTTGGGGATATAGATAAAGGTAAAGGTTCCCCTTGCACATACATGCTAGTCATTTCCAGTTCTAGGGGGCGGTGCTCATCTCCATTACAAAGCCAAAGAGCCAGCCCTGTCCGAAGATGTCTCCGTGGTCATGTGTCCGGCATGACTAAACACTGAAGGCACACAGAATGCTGTTACCTTCCCACCAAAGTGGACTCTATTTTTCTACTTGCATTTTTACTTGCTTTTGAACTGCTAGGTTGGCAGAAGCTGGGACAAGTAATGGGAGCTCATTCCATTACGCGGTGCTAGGGATTCAAACCATCGAACTGCCGACCTTTCTGATCAACAAGCTCAGCATCTTAGCCACTGAGCAACCACATCCCTATATTTATTTTATTTTATTTATTTTATTTGATTTGATTTGTCAATTGCTTACAAGATAATAGTGTAAGTATAAACATAGTTATGAATACATGGATACATATAAGAAAAATAAAAGAAACAATAGGACAGGGATGGTAGGCACATTGGTGCGCTTATGCACGCCCCCTACAGACCTCTTAGGAAAGAGGTGAGGTCAATAGTAGACAGTCTAAGGTTAAAGTTTTTGGGGTTTGGGGAAGAAACCCAGTCAGGCAGAGTATTCCAGACATTGACCACTCTGTTGCTGAAGTTGTATTTCCTGCAATCAAGTTTGGTGCGGTTAACCTTGAGTTTGTATCTATTGTGTGCTCTTGTATTGTTATGGTTGAAACTGAAGTATTCATTGACAGGTAGGACATTGCAATGTATGATTTTATATACTATACTTAGATCGGACCGAAGGCAGCGTAGTTCTAGGTTTTCTAGGTCTAGAATTTCAAGTCTGGTGGCATAAGGTATTCTGCAATGAGTAGAGGAGTATTCTTGTGAAATATTTCTGGATATAAGCAGTACAAATACTGTAATCCAGTGGTAGATTTCAGCAGCAGACTGATGAACTACATAGATAGAGTTAAACTAATTAATTTGCCTTTTGCAAAGTTACTTACAAAATGTTGAATGATACTTGTGCAACAAAATAGAGTGAAAGTGGCCATTATTTATTTTAACCCATTTGGGAAAACCTCTTGTGTTGCTGCATTCCCAAACTCCTTTCTCTCTATGAATAGACTGATTGTCTACAGAATTAAACATTGTACACAAGGTTTTCCTGGCTCCCCTCTCTTCCCCTTTAGTCAGGAGACATTTAAAAAAAACAATATTGAGGCCTTGTCCCATTTAGCATTAAGAACTAACCAACAACACTGCGGAAGGGAACGTCTTTTTAAAAAAGAGAAAACAGAAAAAGTACAAAATGTGTGCAATGTGCATAAAAACAATTCTACCTAGGATTCTACAAATATTTAAATTATTCATGCAGCTTTTTGCCCTCCTAAGACACATCCTCATATGACTGATGATAATTAGATCTTTTTAATCTAAAAGTTCTAACAATATATTAGAGCTAAAATTACAGAGTTTTAGAAAAATACTCTTCATACAGAGATATTTTGCCAACTCTTTCCTGTGTAGATCCTCACCCTGATAATCCAGAGGAAGTGCCTATCCTCTGTACAGATAGTCCTCAATTTACAACACTTCATTTAGTGACCATGTGAAGTTACGGCACTGAAAAAAGGAACGTTATAACCATTTTTTCACACTTATGACCATTGTAGCATCTCTATGTCATATCCCCTACTTCTTCTTCCATGTCTAGATCAAACATGAGCCTTGGTGGCTCAGGCTGTTAAATGCCTGCTCTTAAGATCCAGCTGTCTACAATTACTGTAGGCTCGAATCCCACCAGGCTCAAGGTTGACTCAGGGTAGGTAAATTGAGGACCCAAGATTGTTGGGGGCAATTAGCTGACCTTGTAAAAATGCCACTTAGTAATAAGCAGGCATATACAATGGAATGAAGGCTATTGCTGAGCACACTGGGTTGCATCCCAAAAATTGTAAGCCGCCCTGAGTCTTCAGAGAAGGGCGGCATATAAATGTAATTAAAAAGCAAAAAACAAAAAACTTTAAACTGCCAGAATGAAGGCTTTGTCGTTGGCCAAAAATAAGTCATTATTGGTATATGTTTCTGGTAATAGCCGACATACCAGCAGATGTGCCAGGCTCTGTGTCTCTACACATTTATGTAACATGAGTCTTTGGTCATGCAATCAAAATTCAGATGCTTAGCAACTGACTCATATTTATGACAGTTGCAGTGTCCTGAGTCATGTGATCATCTTTTGCAATCTTCTCACAAGCAAAGTCAATATGGAAGCAAGATTCACTCAACAACCGTGTTACTAACTCAAAACGGCAGTGATTCACTTAATAACCATGGCAAGAAAAATCGTAAGATGGGGCAAAAATCACTCGACTGCCTCATTAACAAGAGAAACGTTGGGCTCAGTTGTAGACAAGGAAGACCTAAACTCAAGTTTTTAGATGTGCATCTATTGAAGGGAACAAGACTCACTTCTGCTAATAGATACTCTTCCTATTTCCCTTGTATATAATCCTGTATTTTCTTTTTTCTATCACTGGGTGATATACAAAAAGGATGGAATACATGCTGTATGTGTGTGAATTTGCCACTCATTTTAAATAAGGGTCTAAATATGTGTGTTTTCAAATGAAGACAGCACCCCCACACTCTAGTATTACAGAATACATTACATAACATTAGCAAATATCACATGACAGAATATCACAATTCTGTCCTTCAGTATCTGAAACCTGTTGCTTGAGGCTGATTCCCATATCTGCTCATTATTTTTGAATTGTTGCAAAAAGCCTTCCCTTTTGTTTCCAAGGATGGCCCTGCAGCATGCTTTGCTTTGTTCATGTTGTCCTCCAGAATTTGATAGCAATAGCATCTTTTTTTTTCATATTTACCTAGAGTTTCATCCTAAGTATTTCCATCCAAATGGAAATAATGGTACCAATTCCACCATGGTTCTTTGAATATAGAATGGAACACTCAAGTATTTCAAAATGAAGGCACTGTAACAATTTTTTTTAATTACATTTATATGCCGCCCTTCTCTGAAGACTCAGGGCGGCTTACAATTTTTGGGATGCAACCCAGTGTGCTCAGCAATAGCCTTCATTCCATTGTATATGCCTGCTTATTACTAAGTGGCATTTTTACAAAGTCAGCTTATTTCCCCCAACAATCTTGGGTCCTCAATTTACCTACCCTGAGTCAACCTTGAGCCTGGTGGGATTCGAGCCTACAGTAATTGTAGACAGCTGGATCTTAAGTGCAGGCATTGAACAGCCTGAGCCACCAAGGCCAACGTCCTAGCTCCACCACAGTTTTGATGGCTCTCAGTAGTTCCAATATCCTCATTAAGATTGCAAGTGCTGGATGTCTGGGAGTCTCACAGGAAACTGTAAGTAGATAGGAAGTAGCTCCATTTAATCTACCAGCCTTTATATCAGCCATATACAGAGTATACTCTTTTTTTGCACTGCTTCCAAATATTACTATTAAAAAAATATCTTCAATCTTCTTTGTGTTTTCTTTGTATACAGTTACTCATTCAATATGTCTTGTCTGTGTATAAAATATAGTCCTATAAAAAGTTATTGGCACTTCAGTATGTTCCCGGGTGACTTTTCACACAAAACAAACATTGTCATTCATTTTGATATTTCCTTGTTTTGAGCCAGAAAGCTGTATCAGAAGACTCAGAAAGTGCAAACCCAATGTACAACTTAATTTCCCACCTGTATGCACTGCTATTCTTAAAAATCAAATTCCTCCTACATATAACAGTGTTGATAATCAAAATATGCTATTTTTTTTTTACAAAAAGCCAGTGCAACATAACCTGAATTTTTTTATATAAAATGTTTAATTATTTACTTTGGATAAAATTAGATTACATGTGCCCTATTACAACCCTATTCAAATAATAACTAGAGAAGGCATTATAACTACGCTATTTTTCTTTAATAGAAGGGAATCAGGCTGACCTGAAAGATAACTTTTGAAACCTTTGGTTCTCAGAGATGACAAAAATCACCCACCAGAATTAATAGGGGAGTATCACAGCATCACTCCTCCTGATAGCTATATTTTTATTGTCCAACATTTCCTTTAAGTAATAAAGTATCAATAGGTAGGGTTCTTCCAAAGGATTCTGGATGCTAAGGAATGGCATGTGCTCTAAGGAGCACTATCTTCATAGCTGTTGTGGAAATTCCACTTTCTCTTCCCCTCCTGATATAATCAGCATTCCTAGTTGTGCTGCCTCAGTAAATTATAAATACCCCAATTACTAAAGGTAAAAACTGCTAATAGCTGAATTATGAAAATAAATGCTTCATTTATTTAGAAACAGGTTGATATTGCTGATGAATGCTATGTAGAGGTTTACCTCATACAGTATAGTTTGTGTGCATTTTATTTAATGTTTCCGCCATTTCATCATTTAGCATTTTAGCATTTAGATTTATATACCGCTTCACAAAAAGGGACGTGGTGGCTCAGTGGCTAAGACGCTGAGCTTGTCGATCAGAAAAGTCAGCAGTTCGGCGGTTCGAATCCCTAGCATCGCGTAACAGACTGAGATCCTGTTACTTGTCCCAGCTTCTGCCAACCTAGTAGTTCGAAAGCATGTAAAAATGCAAATAGAAAAATAGGAACCACTTTGGTGGGAAGGTAACAGTGTTCCGTGCACCTTCAGCGTTTAGTCATGCTGGCCACATGACCACGGAGACGTCTTCAGACAGCGATGGCTCTTCGGCTTTGTAACAGAGATGAGCACCGCCTCCTCGAGCTGGAAATGATTAGCATGTATGTGCAAGGGGAACCTTTACCATACCGCTTTATAGTGCTTTACAGCCCTGTCCAAGTGGTTTACAGAGTCAGTATATTGCCCCCAACAATCTGGGTCCTCATTTCAACATATTATACTATGTAATCCCTTCCAGTCATTTTGAATATTCTTGGGCCACACCAAAATAGAACTAGAGCAAATTAACAGTCCCAAGAACTTATACCATGAGAACATCTAAATTACACTTAGTGAGGGGACAAGGGAAAGACTCCTCAACTGCAAGAAGAGTTGCAATTTCTTTTATCCCTTGGTGAATCAGTCTACTGACTACAAGCAGACCTTGACTTATGACCACAATTGAGCCCAACGTTTTTGTTGCTGAGGAGACATTTGTTAAGTGAGTTTTGCCCTATTTTTCTTGCCACAGTTGTTTAAGTTAGTAACATGGTTGCTAAGTGAATCTGGCTTCCCCGTTGACTTTGCTTGTCAGGTGGTAGCAAAAGGGGACTACATGACCCCAGGATAATGCAACCATCATAAATATGAGCCAGTTGCCAAGTGTCTCAATTTTGATCATGTGACTATAGGGGAGATGGTCATAAGTCACTTTTTTCAGTGCTGTTGAATGGTTGCTAAATAAACTGTTGTAAGTCAAGGATTATCTGAACAAACACCTACAGATAAACAAAACATCATATGTATAACAGAGACATTTCTCAATGTACTTTTTTTCAGCTTACCTAGTGGTAGCTTGTTAGAAGAAATTAGAAGAAAATACCACTCTTAACTTTCTTCTCTAGCAATAAAATACAACACTCAGAGCACTTCCTTGCAGTCTTCTCTATTAATATGCACTTTCATTGATCAATCGATATGACTTCCCTAAAAGACTCACGGTTAATCAAATCATCTTGCCACTTAATCATTTCTGAGTCTTGCCCACCCATAAGCAACTTGAGGTGGAAATAGCTATGAAAAAAAAGAAAAAAAAAATATGGCAACTGAATTCTCTGACTACAAGCTTCTTGTTTTTCTTCTTGACACATGGTGATGTGTCCCAAAAAAAATATAGACCTGTGTAAAGCCTGGGGCAAAACTGTTAACTCAATCATTGTTTGGCCAAGAAATCATAAATACTCAAAATGTGCTATTATGACAATACTAATAAAAGTCTAGTAATAAAATAACCCAGTTTAATCTACTGGTTAAAGCACCAGGCTAAAAATCAGGAGACCATGAATTCTAATTCTAAACTAAACTAAACTAAACTAAAAAAACCTAAACTAATCCCGCCTTAGCCATGAAAGCCAGCTGGCAACCTTGGGCCAGTCACTCCTCTCAGTCCAACTCACCTCATAAGCAGTGGTGCGATTCAACTGGTGTAACAACCGGTTCGGTGAGAGCACATACTGCGTGTTTAAAAGCCCATTTTCAGCTCTAATACTTACCTTCTACTGCAGACCCTTGAATAAAACACCTGAGACATGGCACACCGCACTGATGCGCAAATCAGCTGTGCTCTAAAAAAGCAAAATAAAGCACAGGAAAGAGGAGGGGCGGGCGGGCCCACATGTTCGTCGGAGCGAACCAGTTCGGAGCCAGCTGATGATCGGAACTAGGAGTTCGCCCGAACTGGGACAATCCCTGCTCATAGGGTTGCTGTTATTGTAGGGAAAAATAAGAGGAGAAAGCAGGGGTGACAGTCAACATTTTTCCCTACCAGCTCTGTGGGCGTGGGCGTGGCTTGGTATAATAGCAACTAGGGTGATTTTTTACCGATTCAAATCGTCCCTACCACCTCTCCTGAGGTGGGCCGAGGTGGTTGAATTTCACCCTGGGGAAAAGCATGTTGGCTATGTTAACCATCTTTGGTTATTGTAAAAATAATAAAGGTGGGATACAAACAAACAAAAAAAAAAACCCTGCACTCAGAATAATCCCCTCTCAATATGTTAATCATCGTTTTATACCACCAGCCTTGTGCAAGTCTGTCTAAAAAATTTTATGTCTGTGTATAAGGATTTATGCCCAAACTACAATATGTGAAATGAATATTTGATCTTCTGATGTTCTATTTTTACCTAAATAAAGCTTCAAGGATCTGTATTTTACCACTGACATTTGTGGCAGTTTTATTCACTGCTAGGATTGTGGTCACTCCAGAAAACACTTCTACTCTACATATTAAATCTAAACAAAATAGATACCTTTTAAGATTTTAAGCAATTTAAGTCAGGTACATAATTTAGATGAATTTTAAACCTTTTTTTATCAGTGTCACTGCTCCAATGTAAACCATCCCGCTGGACTTTTCTGTGTTTATGTTTAAATAAAACAGGAACCGTGAGTAAGACATTAGCTTGCTCTGTTTATGCTGTAGTCCTTCAAATGATCAAAAAGGCCATTAAGAGTATAACAAATAAATCAAATGGCTGCTATTGGATTCACAAAGATCATAAACCAGAGGTGGTATTCAGCAGGTTCTGACCAGTTCTGGAGAACCAGTAGTGGAAATTTTGAGTAGTTTGGAGAACCAGCAAATACCATCTCTGACTGGCCCCGACCCCATCTATTCTCTGCCTCCCGAGTCCCAGCTGATCGGCTGGGTCTTCTTTTGTTGCCCTGCACAGGAGAACGGAGCTGGAAAGCAGGTTAGTGGGGTGGGGAGGGAATGGGATTTTGCAGTATCCTTCCCCTGGAGTGGGGTGGGAATGGAGATTTTACAGTATCCTTCCCCTGCTACGCCCACCAAACCACACCCACCAAGTCACACCACATCCACCAAGCCATGCCCACAGAACCGGTAGCAAAAAAATTTGAATCCCACCACTGTCATAAACCTATGTAGCACTTCACCTCAATATCTAAAGTATAAATTCAGAAATGATAGCTACCCTACCAAAATGTTTTTATAAACTCAAAAATATAAAGTTGGCTTGTGTTCTTTGAGAGGACAAAAAACAAGAGCACTTATAAATAAGTGTCCAATTTCTAATCAAATCTTTCAAACAACTGATCTGTTTTTGTTTTGCCAAACAGAGCCTTAAAAGATACACCCTGGCAAATATTGCTAAATCTATTAACTAAAGAGAAAAATACTCATCTGATCTTTACATATCTATGATCCCGCAAATAATCATTTCAAGAATTTTATGTGATGACACTCTTTCAAGATATTTGGTTTCTTCTAAACCAACAGGAAGCACAAAACCCTAGCAAGCACAAGATTATATGTGAAGATATACTGAGTGAGTGAGTGCATCCTTCCTCAGTATATTGTATATCATATTTCAAACTTGTTTCTACAGTTCATAAATTGCAAAATGCCCTCCTTGCTGGATATTTCTTTCACTTGTGGCTAAATTTCTCCAACTTAGCCCTTTCTAGAGATGTTGGAATCAATGGCAATGCTTGCTGGCAGTGATAAGGAGTTGCAATTCAATATATTTAAACAGGCTGGCCAAATATCCACAGCTTTAAGTATCAGGAGTCAAAAGAATTTGCAATCCACACTGCTGACAGTCAGAATTCAGTGATCCTCTGAAAATATATGCCAACCCAGTGCAAATGATTAACTCACTAAAGTGAGGTCTCATACTAACCAACAATGATTCAAGTCTCTCAATCATATAAACAAAGGGATCTCATTAAAAAGAAACACGAAAAGCTAATTCAAGCAGTTCAGAATATTTTTACCTTATTTTGATCTGTCCAGTATAAGAAAAATCCTTGTGGGTCTGTTCTGACAAAAACCGTTGTACGCTAGTAGAATCCTACATAAAAACAAAGGATACAGAATTAACATGTGACATAATCTTGAGCAGAAACTGTTTAGCTCATAACATATACATATAGAAATACATATACAAATGTACCCAACTTATAACATATACATATAGAACTATTTCTAGAGGGAAGTACATTTAAACTACTGTAATTTGCTGTGTACTCATAAACCATTCACATAAACCATTTGAACAGACTAGGTAAACATGAGAGTGCCAATTAAGTATACTAGTATACTTTTATAACTCTATCTACCTCAGGTGTGTCCAATCCGTAGTCCATGGGTTGCATGTGGCCCTGGACAGCTCGTAATGTGGCCATAAGGTCATAAACTTTTAACATTTTGTGATCTATATACATTAACTATATTATATATACTATATTTTATATGCAGCCCAAGACAATTCCTCTTCATTCAATGCCACCCAGGCAAGCCAAAAGTTTGGACACCCATGATCTACACTCTCCCTCCCCAAATGCATTTTTGAAGATAAATCTGCCAGTACCGATTTGAAATCCGACTTTAAATGCCACTAATTCAAAATGAAAGCATTACAGTGAATTAACCCCACATAAATACAGTATACACTGCAAGTATATTCATCAAGTACTTTTGAAATCTTCTCTATTTGCATAATTGTTCAATGCGACCAGCTGACAATGCTGCTGTATCACAACATTTGGGAAGCCAATCGCTTCTCAAAGCTAAGCATTCAAGAATTTGGCTTCTCTCTTTGGAGAACAGCTTTCAACGGGGAAGCATGTGAAAATGTGTCCCATTCAATTTCACTGAGTTGACATTGCAAGTCAGTTTCCATTCAACATCATTTTTACATTATCTCCCAGCAGTGGACCTCTTGAAGAATACAGCATGATTCTTATTTTGTTGAGATGCAGCTTTTTTTCTATGTGTTATCCAATTATATTTACTGTCTACCTGCCACCTGCTCTGTAGAGCCTGTAAATTCCTCTATTTCACAACTCCTGCTTTAACATCCTTTTTTTTAAGAAGTTCTTTACAGAGCTATCATGCCTCTCATTAGAGACAGAATGCATATAGGAAGGAGCTTCAGGATATACACAAAAAACCCACACATAACATTGTGCTTTTGTTTGCTTTAAGCAAGGGTCAAATAGTATATTTAAATGGTCCCCTTGGACTTGTCCTTGATGTGTTAACTGACATAAGCCTAATAAATATAGGAACTAGGAAGCCACAGTTGATCTGTTCCCTTAATAACTCATCTCAAGCAAAAGATAATACGCCATAATAGGAAGTCACAACACTAACTTTCAGCCACACACAGCCTTCTTCTGTGTTCTCATCTACTTGACCTAAGCCAGCACTTACATCCATCCATTCATCACTTGAGATCATTTCACTTGCTGCTGTAGAATGTTTTTAAAAAATAAAACTGAACTCATATCTCCCCATAAATAAGAAACATTAATTCACACAAACATACAAAACCATGTGTTTTGCCTTAAATTTAGTTTCTAAATGGTACAATTATTATTGGCTATCATTTTTCCATTAAAATGTATTTTTTGCTGCATTAATTTGTTCACTTTTAATAAGACTAAATAAAGAATCCCCATCTGAAAATGTTTATAGATTTTCATATTTTACTATAAGTAGTCCTTGACTTATCACAGTTCATTTAATGACCGTCCAAAGTTACATGGCCCTGGAAAAAGTGACTTATGACTATTTTTCACAATTACAACTGTTCCAGCATTCCTATGGTCACAGGATCAAAATTCATACACTTGACTCCTACTTATGATGGTTGCAGTGTCCCAGGGTCATGTGATCCACTTTTGGGACCCTTTGACAAAGTCAATGGGGAAGCCAGATTCACTTAACAACCGTGTTGCTACCTTAACAACTGCAGTGATTCACTTAACAACTGTGGCAAGAAAGGTCGTAAAATGGAGCAAAGTTCACTCAACTGTCTCGCTTAGCAACATGAATTTTGGGCTCCATTGTGGTTGTGAATGGAGAACTACCTGTATGTCTAATAGGACGGTTAAAAAGAAAAGAACTGATTACTTTCAGAAGCATATTGTAGTACATGATTCCCAGCTTCATTCACCAGACCAAGAACTAAGTCACACAAATGCCAAGACAACTTTTATTGAGAGTATTTATAAAAAGAGAATCTTGCAAGTCTAACTGTGCTATGCTCCTTTCTTTCTTATTCTGTCCAGTGGTGGGATTCAATTTTTTTTACTATTGGTTCTGTGGGCATGGCGTGGCTTGGTGGGCGTGACAGGGGAAGGATACTGTAAAATCTCCATTCCCGCCCCACTCCTGGGGGAAGGTTATTGCAAAATCCCATTCTCTCCCCACCCCACTAACCTGCTTTCCAATTCCTTTCTCCTGTGCAGAGCAACAAAAGAAGACCCAGCTGATCAGCTGGGACTCGGGAGGCAGAGAATAGGTGGGGGCGGGGCCAGTCAGAGGTGGTATTTGCCGGTTCTCCAAACTAATGAAAATTTCCGCTACTGGTTCTCCAGAACTGGTCAGAACCTGCTGAATACCACCTCTGGTTCTGTCCCTATGTGAATAAGGAAGGATTCTGAGTCACTTGAAAATGCTTTCTGCTTCTTTTGGACTTCAACCATGTTTTTCTCATCCCACTGGGAAGAGATCTCCCCTATCTCTGTCAAGATCATCTCCCCTATTCTCTACAACAATTAATACAATTGTGTAATAGAAAAGAGATTTAAGAAAAACTAAAATTTGGTAGCCAAACACAAAATAAATATGATCAACTACAAGCAATTTTTCAAGATTCCTCCACTTTACAAACCCAACAACGTATAGGTTTGTATTAGGAAACCAAACACATGCAAGCCAATACAAGTATAGTCCTTGATTTACAATAGTTCATTTAGTGACTATTTAAAGATAGAACACCACTGACAAAATGACTTATGACCATGTTTTACACTTATGATGACTGCAGCATCCCCATGGTCATGTGATTAAAATTCCAGCACTTGGCAACTGCAACTGTCAGTATTTTGGGTCATGTGATCACCTTTTGTGATCTTCTGACAAAGGAAAGTCAATGGGGAAGCCAGATTCATGGAAAAACTGTATTACTAACTTAACAACTAGTGATTCACTTAAGAACTATGGCAAGAAATATTGTAAAACAGGGTGAATCTGACTTAACAATTACCTCAATAACATAAATGTTGGGCTCAAAATGGCTCAGCTAGTCATGAGGACTAGCTGTAAACATTACTATAATATTACGCTATCAGAATCTTACAAGTCTGAATGTGCTTCTCACCACCTTCCTTTTATTT
>CM019148.1:164009199-164173980 GCA_009733165.1 Naja naja | reverse complement strand
ATAGGAACCACTTTGGTGGGAAGGTAACAGTGTTCCGCGCACCTTCAGCGCTTAGTCATGCTGGCCACATGACCACGGAGACGCCTTCAGACACGATGGCTCTTGACTTTGTAACAGAGATGAGCACCGCCTCCTCGAGCTGGAAATGATTAGCATGTATGTGCAAGGGGAACCTTTACCATACCAGCTTTATAGTGCTTTACAGCCCTGTCCAAGTGGTTTACAGAGTCAGTATATTGCCCCCAACAATCTGGGTCCTCATTTCAACATATTATACTATGTAATCCCTTCCAGTCATTTTGAATATTCTTGGGCCACACCAAAATAGAACTAGAGCAAATTAACAGTCCCAAGAACTTATACCATGAGAACATCTAAATTACACTCTAGTGAGGGGACAAGGGAAAGACTCCTCAACTGCAAGAAGAGTTGCAATTTCTTTTATCCCTTGGTGAATCAGTCTACTGACTACAAGCAGACCTTGACTTATGACCACAATTGAGCCCAACGTTTTTGTTGCTGAGCGAGACATTTGTTAAGTGAGTTTTGCCCTATTTTTCTTGCCACAGTTGTTTAAGTTAGTAACATGGTTGCTAAGTGAATCTGGCTTCCCCGTTGACTTTGCTTGTCAGGTGGTAGCAAAAGGGGACTACATGACCCCAGGATAATGCAACCATCATAAATATGAGCCAGTTGCCAAGTGTCTCAATTTTGATCATGTGACTATAGGGAGATGGTCATAAGTCACTTTTTCAGTGCTGTTGAATGGTTGCTAAATAAACTGTTGTAAGTCAAGGATTATCTGAACAAACACCTACAGATAAACAAAACATCATATGTATAACAGAGACATTTCTCAATGTACTTTTTTTCAGCTTACCTAGTGGTAGCTTGTTAGAAGAAATTAGAAGAAAATACCACTCTTAACTTTCTTCTCTAGCAATAAAATACAACACTCAGAGCACTTCCTTGCAGTCTTCTCTATTAATATGCACTTTCATTGATCAATCGATATGACTTCCCTAAAAGACTCACGGTTAATCAAATCATCTTGCCACTTAATCATTTCTGAGTCTTGCCCACCCATAAGCAACTTGAGGTGGAAATAGCTATGAAAAAAAAGAAAAAAAAATATGGCAACTGAATTCTCTGACTCCAAGCTTCTTGTTTTTCTTCTTGACACATGGTGATGTGTCCCAAAAAAAATATAGACCTGTGTAAAGCCTGGGGCAAAACTGTTAACTCAATCATTGTTTGGCCAAGAAATCATAAATACTCAAAATGTGCTATTATGACAATACTAATAAAAGTCTAGTAATAAAATAACCCAGTTTAATCTACTGGTTAAAGCACCAGGCTAAAAATCAGGAGACCATGAATTCTAATTCCTAAACTAAACTAAACTAAACTAAACTAAACCTAAACTAATCCCGCCTTAGCCATGAAAGCCAGCTGGCAACCTTGGGCCAGTCACTCCCTCTCAGTCCAACTCACCTCATAAGCAGTGGTGCGATTCAACTGGTGTAACAACCGGTTCGGTGAGCACATACTGCGTGTTTAAAAAAGCCCATTTTCAGCTCTAATACTTACCTTCTACTGCAGACCCTTGAATAAAACACCTGAGACATGGCACACCGCACTGATGCGCAAATCAGCTGTGCTCTAAAAAAGCAAAATAAAGCACAGGAAAGAGGAGGGGCGGGCGGGCCCACATGTTCGTCGGAGCGAACCAGTTCGGAGCCAGCTGATGATCGGAACTAGGAGTTCGCCCGAACTGGGACAATCCCTGCTCATAGGGTTGCTGTTATTGTAGGGAAAAATAAGAGGAGAAAGCAGGGGTGACAGTCAACATTTTTCCCTACCAGCTCTGTGGGCGTGGGCGTGGCTTGGTATAATAGCAACTAGGGTGATTTTTTACCGATTCAAATCGTCCCTACCACCTCTCCTGAGGTGGGCCGAGGTGGTTGAATTTCACCCCTGGGAGAAAAGCATGTTGGCTATGTTAACCATCTTTGGTTATTGTAAAAATAATAAAGGTGGGATACAAACAAACAAATAAAAAAAACCCTGCACTCAGAATAATCCCCTTTCTCAATATGTTAATCATCGTTTTCATACCACCAGCCTTGTGCAAGTCTGTCTAAAAAAATTTTATGTCTGTGTATAAGGATTTATGCCCAAACTACAATATGTGAAATGAATATTTGATCTTCTGATGTTCTATTTTTACCTAAATAAAGCTTCAAGGGATCTGTATTTTACCACTGACATTTGTGGCAGTTTTATTCACTGCTAGGATTGTGGTCACTCCAGAAAACACTTCTACTCTACATATTAAATCTAAACAAAATAGATACCTTTTAAGATTTTAAGCAATTTAAGTCAGGTACATAATTTAGATGAATTTTAAACCTTTTTTTATCAGTGTCACTGCTCCAAAGTAAACCATCCCGCTGGACTTTTCTGTGTTTATGTTTAAATAAAACAGGAACTGTGAGTAAGACATTAGCTTGCTCTCTTTATGCTGTAGTCCTTCAAATGATCAAAAAGGCCATTAAGAGTATAACAAATAAATCAAATTCCTGCTATTGGATTCACAAAGATCATAAACCAGAGGGGGTATTCAGCAGGTTCTGACCAGTTCTGGAGAACCAGTAGCGGAAATTTTGAGTAGTTTGGAGAACCAGCAAATACCATCTCTGACTGGCCCCGACCCCATCTATTCTCTGCCTCCCGAGTCCCAGCTGATTGGCTGGGTCTTCTTTTGTTGCCCTGCACAGGAGAACGGAGCTGGAAAGCAGGTTAGTGGGGTGGGGAGGGAATGGGATTTTGCAGTATCCTTCCCCTGGAGTGGGGTGGGAATGGAGATTTTACAGTATCCTTCCCCTGCTACGCCCACCAAACCACACCCACCAAGTCACACCACATCCACCAAGCCATGCCCACAGAACCAGTAGCAAAAAAATTTGAATCCCACCACTGTCATAAACCTATGTAGCACTTCACCTCAATATCTAAAATAAATTCAGAAATGATAGCTACCCTACCAAAATGTTTTTATAAACTCAAAAATATAAAGTTGGCTTGTGTTCTTTGAGAGGACAAAAAACAAGAGCACTTTGCTAACTGGAAATTTGCTTATTCCCTCTTAATATACTACTCATCATAGTATTTAGATGGACGAGACAGAGGGCCATATCATGTATTGGGAGCGCGCCCCCGCTATCTACGGCGGTGGTGGTGCTCCACCCTCAGGTCTCTGCCCGCTCCCCTGGGTCTTTGGGCGGTGTGGTCCCTGGGCTCAGGCTGGTGTATGTAAACGCCAGATCCGTAGCTAATAAGGCTCCCCTCCTCCATGAACTCATTGAGGAGGAGGCTGCGGATCTGGCGTGTATCACAGAGACCTGGTTGGGGCCTGAGGGAGGTGTCCCTCTGTGCGATCTTTGTCCCCAGGTTTTGGTGTTGCACCGCCACGAGCCCAGGGTAGGGGTGGAGGAGTAGCTATTGTTATTAGGGAGACTCTGTTTCCAAGGGAGGCCACTGTCCCAGATTGGCGGTTGCAGTCCCTCCTTCTGAGGTTGGGCCCGGGTGGTCGGTTGGGCCTGTTGTTGACGTACCTGTCCCCCAGCTGCGTTGCAACGGCCCTTCCCGAGCTGCTGGATGCCCTCTCGGGAGTGGTGGTGGAGTTTCCCAGACTTATGGTTCTGGGGGACTTCAACTTACCCTCCCTGGGGGTGGCGTCTGGACTGGCTCAGGAGTTCTTGGCATCCATGACAGCCATGGACCTGACCCAGGTGATTCAGGGGCCCACCCATGAGGGGGGAACGCACTTGACCTGGTTTTTATCTCGGGGCAGTGGTGTAGTGATCTGGGGGGTGGATCTCCAGTTATTCTACCCCTATCATGGACAGATCATTATCTCCTGAGGCTGGTCTTCCAATCTGCTGCTCCTCGCTGCTGGGATGAGGAGCCGTCGATGGTTCCGCCCCAGGCCTGATGGACCTGGAGAGGTTTCAGGCGGCCCTGGGGTCCTTGCCCACCTCCCTTGTCCACAGCCCGGCCGAGACTTTGGTGGCCGCCTGGCAAGCGGCCTCGGCCTTCGACCGGTTGTCCCCTTGCGGCCTCTCCCTTGCGGAGACCTCGTTTAGCTCCTTGGTTTCAGAGGAGCTTTGGGGAATGGCGGCAGAGGAGACGCCTAGAGAGCAGGTGGAGGACTAGTCGCTCTGAGTCTGACCGTCTCCAGCTAAGAGCCTATATTAGGACTTACCTGGAAGCGATTAGAGCAGCGAGATGTGCTTACTTCTCGCTCTGATCGCATCTGCAGATGATCGCCCTCGGCCCTGTTTAGGGTCACTGCTCCCTCTTGCAATTGAGGAGGGAGGGACCCCTCTTGGGCAGAGCAGAGGATTTTAGTTTACATCTGGCGGATAAGGTCGCTCAGATTCGGGCTGGCTTGGACTCTGACTGGCAGGATGTTGGCGATGGAGTGGCGATGAGTCTTGTGGATCCTATTTGGGTTGAGTTTGACTCTGTCTCCCTGGATGAAGTGGACAGGATCATGCGGAGGCTGTCCTCCACCACGTGTTTATTGGACCCGTGTCCTTCCTGGTTGGTTTATGCCTCCAGGGAGGTTACACGCGGTTGGCTCCAGGCAGTTATCAACGCTTCCTTGAGTGAAGGGGTTTTTCCGCCTTGAAAGAGGCGGTGGTGAGACCCTCCTTAAAAGCCTGCTCTGGACCCAACCGTTTTGAATAACTATCGTCCAGTCTCCAACCTTGCTTTTTAGCGAAGGTTGTTGAAGCATGGTGGTTCAGCAGCTTCGCTGTTCCTGGAGAAACTGATTACCTTGACCTGTACCAATCGGGTTTCAGGCCCGGACACAGCACGAGACAGCATTGGTTGCATTGGTGGATGATCTCTGGAGGCCTCGGGACAGGGGTTTTCCTCTGTCCTGGTCCTTTTAGATCTCTCAGCGGCTTCGATACCATCGACCATGGTATCCTTCTGCAGGCTCTGGGGGTTGGGAGTGGGGGCACCGTGTTCGGTGGTTCTCCTCTTACCTTTCGGACCGTTCGCAGTCGGTGTTGACGGAGAGCAGAGATCCTCCCGAGGCCCCTTAGTTGTGGGGTACCTCAGGGGTCGGTTCTCTCACCTCTCCTGTTTAATATCTACATGAAACCGCTGGGTGAGATCATCCGTGGTTTTGGGGTGAGGTATCATCAATATGCAGATGATACCCAGTTGTATATCTCCACCCCAGACCAGATCAGTGATGCTCTCTCGGTGATGTCCCGGTGCCTGGAGGCGGTGCAGGCCTGGATGGGGAGTAATAGGCTCAGGCTCAACCCAGCCAAGACTGAGTGGCTGTTCTTACCGGCATCTCGGTGTTCAGTGGATGTGCCATCTTTGGTCATGGGGGAGGTGTTACCCCGTGGATAGGGCGAGGAATCTGGGCGTCCTCCTGGATGCACAGCTCAGTTTGGAGGAGCAGGTGGGAGCTGTGGCCAGGGGGCTTTGCCCAGGTTCGGCTGGTTCGCCAGCTTCGCCCTTACCTGAACCGAGATGCCCTTGACGGTCACCCATCGCTCATCACTTCCAGAATCGACTACTGCAATGCTCTCTACATGGGGCTACCCTTGCGGATTACTCGGAGGTTGCAGCTGGTACAGAATCGGCCGCGGGCTGTGATGGGGTATCCCGATACTCCCATGTTACACCCTCCTGCGACTTGCATTGGTTGCCGGTTGCCTTCGGGTTTCCTTCAAGGTGTTAGTAACAACTTATAAAGCCCTAAATGGCTTGGGTGCAGGGTACTTGCGGACGCCTCCTGCCCGCATCACAGTCCAATCGCCCGTCGCTCTCCCATAGGAGGGGCTTCTGGGAATACCGTCGGTCAGGCATTGTCGGCTGGCGGCTCCCAGAGCTAGGGCCTTTTCTGTGGGAGCGCCCGCCCTGTGGAACCAGCTTCCTGGATCTGCATTTGGCCCCTGATCTCCCTCCTTTCGTTGAGACCTGAAGACCTGGCTGTTTCAGCAGGCCGGCCTGGATTGACCATGGGGGTGGGTAGTTTTAAGAGTTTGTTTATTTTGTAATTTTACTGTTTTAGCTGTTTTGTAATTTGGACTTGTTTTTATTCATTATTTTATTGTATATGCTTTTTGTATGTTCGCCGCCCTGAGTCCTTTGGGAGTAGGCATACAATCTAAATAAATAATAATAATAATAATAATAATAATAATAATAATAATAATAATAAATCTTATCATCATAGAAGATTTACATAAACTTTCCTGTTTCTTTTTTTCTAATCATTTTCTAGTAACTGGAAAGCAAATGCTGGAATTTAGTGCAGATTCTTCCAATGAAACTTTTTGTAACTAATCTTTCAGTAGTTGCCAACACTGCTTATAAATAAGTGTCCAATTTCTAATCAAATCTTTCAAACAACTGATCTGTTTTTGTTTTGCCAAACAGAGCCTTAAAGGATACACCCTGGCAAATATTGCTAAATCTATTAACTAAAGAGAAAAATACTCATCTGATCTTTACATATCTATGATCCATAAATAATCATTTCAAGAATTTTATGTGATGACACTCTTTCAAGATATTTGGTTTCTTCTAAACCAACAGGAAGCACAAAACCCTAGCAAGCACAAGATTATATGTGAAGATATACTGAGTGAGTGAGTGCATCCTTCCTCAGTATATTGTATATCATATTTCAAACTTGTTTCTACAGTTCATAAATTGCAAAATGCCCTCCTTGCTGGATATTTCTTTCACTTGTGGCTAAATTTCTCCAACTTAGCCCTTTCTAGAGATGTTGGAATCAATGGCAATGCTTGCTGGCAGTGATAAGGGGTTGCAATTCAATATATTTAAACAGGCTGGCCAAATATCCACAGCTTTAAGTATCAGCAGTCAAAAGAATTTGCAATCCACACTGCTGACAGTCAGAATTCAGTGATCCTCTGAAAATATATGCCAACCCAGTGCAAATGATGAACTCACTAAAGTGAGGTCTCATACTAACCAACAATGATTCAAGTCTCTCAATCATATCAACAAAGGGATCTCGTTAAAAAAAAACACGAAAAGCTAATTCAAGCAGTTTACCTTATTTTGATCTGTCCAGTATAAGAAAAATCCTTGTGGGTCTGTTCTGACAAAAACCGTTGTCACGCTAGTAGAATCCTACATAAAAACAAAGGATACAGAATTAACATGTGACATAATCTTGAGCAGAAACTGTTTAGCTCATAACATATACATATAGAAATGTACCCAACTTATAACATATACATATAGAACTATTTCTAGAGGGAAGTACATTTAAACTACTGTAATTTGCTGTGTACTCATAAACCATTCACATAAACCATTTGAACAGACTAGGTAAATATGAGAGTGCCAATTAAGTATACTAGTATACTTTTATAACTCTATCTACCTCAGGTGTGTCCAATCCGTAGTCCATGGGTTGCATGTGGCCCTGGACAGCTCGTAATGTGGCCCCATAAGGTCATAAACTTTTAACATTTTGTGATCTATATACATTAACTACATTATATATACTATATTTTATATGCAGCCCAAGACAATTCCTCTTCATTCAATGCCACCCAGGCAAGCCAAAAGTTTGGACACCCATGATCTACACTCTCCCTCCCCAAATGCATTTTTGAAGATAAATCTGCCAGTACCGATTTGAAATCCGACTTTAAATGCCACTAATTCAAAATGAAAGCATTACAGTGAATTAACCCCACATAAATACAGTATACACTGCAAGTATATTCATCAAGTACTTTTGAAATCTTCTCTATTTGCATAATTGTTCAATGAGACCAGCTGACAATGCTGCTGTATCACAACATTTGGGAAGCCAATCGCTTCTCAAAGATAAGCATTCAAGAATTTGGCTTCTCTCTTTGGAGAACAGCTTTCAACGGGGAAGCATTTGAAAATGTGTCCCATTCAATTTCACTGAGTTGACATTGCAAGTCAGTTTCCATTCAACATCATTTTTACATTATCTCCCAGCAGTGGACCTCTTGAAGAATAAAGCATGATTCTTATTTTGTTGAGATGCAGCTTTTTTTCTGTGTTATCCAATTATATTTACTGTCTACCTGCCACCTGCTCTGTAGAGCCTGTAAATTCCTCTATTTCACAACTCCTGCTTTAACATCCTTTTTTTTAAGAAGTTCTTTACAGAGCTATCATGCCTCTCATTAGAGACAGAATGCATATAGGAAGGAGCTTCAGGATATACACAAAAAACCCACATGTAACATTGTGCTTTTGTTTGCTTTAAGCAAGGGTCAAATAGTATATTTAAATGGTCCCCTTGGACTTGTCCTTGATGTATTAACTGACATAAGCCTAATAAATATAGGAACTAGGAAGCCACAGTTGATCTGTTCCCTTAATAACTCATCTCAAGCAAAAGATAATACGCCATAATAGGAAGTCACAACACTAACTTTCAGCCACACACAGCCTTCTTCTGTGTTCTCATCTACTTGACCTAAGCCAGCACTTACATCCATCCATTCATCACTTGAGATCATTTCACTTGCTGCTGTAGAATGTTTTTAAAAAATAAAACTGAACTCATATCTCCCCATAAATAAGAAACATTAATTCACACAAACATACAAAACCATGTGTTTTGCCTTAAATTTAGTTTCTAAATGGTACAATTATTATTGGCTATCATTTTTCCATTAAAATGTATTTTTGCTGCATTAATTTGTTCACTTTTAATAAGACTAAATAAAGAATCCCCATCTGAAAATGTTTATAGATTTTCATATTTTACTATAAGTAGTCCTTGACTTATCACAGTTCATTTAATGACCGTCCAAAGTTACATGGCCCTGGAAAAAGTGACTTATGACTATTTTTCACAATTACAACTGTTCCAGCATTCCTATGGTCACAGGATCAAAATTCATACACTTGACTCCTACTTATGATGGTTGCAGTGTCCCAGGGTCATGTGATCCACTTTGGGACCCTTTGACAAAGTCAATGGGAAGCCAGATTCACTTAACAACCGTGTTGCTACCTTAACAACTGCAGTGATTCACTTAACAACTGTGGCAAGAAAGGTCGTAAAATGGAGCAAAGTTCACTCAACTGTCTCGCTTAGCAACATGAATTTTGGGCTCCATTGTGGTTGTGAATGGAGAACTACCTGTATGTCTAATAGGACGGTTAAAAAGAAAAGAACTGATTACTTTCAGAAGCATATTGTAGTACATGATTCCCAGCTTCATTCACCAGACCAAGAACTAAGTCACACAAATGCCAAGACAACTTTTATTGAGAGTATTTATAAAAAGAGAATCTTGCAAGTCTAACTGTGCTATGCTCCTTTCTTTCTTATTCTGTCCAGTGGTGGGATTCAATTTTTTTTACTATTGGTTCTGTGGGCATGGCGTGGCTTGGTGGGTGACAGGGAAGGATACTGTAAAATCTCCATTCCGCCCACTCCTGGGGAAGGTTATTGCAAAATCCCATTCTCTCCCCACCCCACTAACCTGCTTTCCAGCTCCGTTCTCCTGTGCAGAGCAACAAAAGAAGACCCAGCTGATCAGCTGGGACTCGGGAGGCAGAGAATAGGTGGGGCGGGCCAGTCAGAGGTGGTATTTGCGGTTCTCCAAACTAATGAAAATTTCCGCTACTGGTTCTCCAGAACTGGTCAGAACCTGCTGAATACCACCTCTGGTTCTGTCCCTATGTGAATAAGGAAGGATTCTGAGTCACTTGAAAATGCTTTCTGCTTCTTTTGGACTTCAACCATGTTTTCTCATCCCACTGGGAAGAGATCTCCCCTATCTCTGTCAAGATCATCTCCCCTATTCTCTACAACAATTAATACAATTGTGTAATAGAAAAGAGATTTAAGAAAAACTAAAATTTGGTAGCCAAACACAAAGTAAAAATGATCAACTACAAGCAATTTTCAAGATTCCTCCACTTTACAAACCCAACAACGATAGGTTTGTATTAGGAAACCAAACACATGCAAGCCAATACAAGTATAGTCCTTGATTTACAATAGTTCATTTAGTGACTATTTAAAGATAGAACACCACTGACAAAATGACTTATGACCATGTTTTACACTTATGATGACTGCAGCATCCCCATGGTCATGTGATTAAAATTCCAGCACTTGGCAACTGCAACTGTCAGTATTTTGGGTCATGTGATCACCTTTTGTGATCTTCTGACAAGGAAAGTCAATGGGGAAGCCAGATTCATGGAAAACTGTATTACTAACTTAACAACTAGTGATTCACTTAAGAACTGTGGCAAGAAATATTGTAAAACAGGGTGAATCTCACTTAACAATTACCTCAATAACATAAATGTTGGGCTCAAAATGGCTCAGCTAGTCATGAGGACTAGCTGTACTACATTTACTATAATATTACGCTATCAGAATCTTACAAGTCTGAATGTGCTTCTCACCCCTTCCTTTTATTTTCACGAGAACTAAGGAGGATTTGATCTGAGGTATTTTCTTGAGTTACGGTTAGGCCCTAGACCTCTTTTATCTGATCGCTGTTTTCTTGGTAGCAGCTCTTCCGCCTCTTTCTTTTCTTCCCATTACATACACATCTATTTTACACCTCTAGAATGTCTTTGTGACTTCCATCCAAGTATTTATACAGGTCCAGCTATCCTCTGGAGATCCTAGGGGAACCTATTCCATTTGGGGGGAATCAACCCAAATCAGCTAGGTATTGCCAGCTGTGTACATCATTGTACTATATTGATTTTTCTACCATATGTACCTAAGTGCTTATAAGAAGAGATCCTATAGCAATCTTCCAGCTAACAAATTATTTTAAAAGGTATGAACAGTTTTGAGTTGCAGCTCACTTCCTCAGATGCATGGAGTGGATAGACTGATATAGGATTTAAATTGGGTTGAGATGGGGGGAAAGGGAGGGGAAGACACAGTTGTGATACATCTACAATGTACATGGAAAACAGATTACAGCATCTTATCAATTAATAACTGTTAATGTGTTGAAAACACATTGTGCCTGCTGAGAACTTCTGAACTTGTTAGATAGATCAGACCAGGAAATCCACTCCACAGGAAGGCTAGAATTGGCTAGTGAGAGGATATTGTAACAGCATCTTGAAAGTCTAATTGTGTTATTCTTCCTTTTCCTTCATATAGTTCTGTGAATTAGGGACATATCTACCTGACCTGCTTCCAAATGTTATCTGGCTGTTTCAGGTTTTTAAAAATGCTTCAGCTCTAGACAACAACCTGCATATCCCCGTCAAGATCATCTTTTTTTATTCTCTATAGATTGGCTGAAACCTTTTGATGGGAGTTCAGCAATTTCTTGCTCAACACTGCTATAAAATTTCCAGGTCTGCCATACTTGTCCCGGGAGACTAGTGAAAGATCAACTCATTTTTACACAAGCAATGAATCCAAGGGACAAGACAAGAGACACGGTTAGGCAGCAATAAATGAGAATATTTGTAGCTCAGGATTGAAATGAGAGGTGCTTGGTGCTCTCTGAGTTTAGTAGTTTTCTTGCAAAAGTTTCATTACCCAAACTAGGTAACATCATCAATGTACTGATGATGTTACCTAGTTTGGATAATTAAACGTCTGTAGGAAAACAACCAAGCTCAGAGACATCAAGGACCTCTCACAGTGAGGTAAGACCCTGAGTTCAAAGCATGGCACAGCATTGTAAACATGTCACAGCTAGGTTTAAAAAGCTCTCCGTGTTTTCTCTCAGGGAGTAAGGCCACTAATAACACAAGCTGAGCTTGCACCCAAATGCACAGCTAGGGCATATTTCTTATTGTTTACTCTCCACTGGCCTGCTTTTTGTCAAGGCCCTCTTATCTGTGAACTTCGGTCTTCTGCTGCTGTATCTTTAGGACTAGAAGGCTGAAATTCAGAGTCTGAGGGGCTGTCAGTGGGTGCAGGCAGTGAATCCTGAGGCTTGCTGGCTCTTCCCTAGCCAGAACAGGATCTCTGGCTTCAACATTGCTGGAATCCCCTCTTCTGGGACCACTATCCCTAGATGCCGCTGGTTCTCTTTCCTCCTTGTCATCATCATCATAAGGCAAGACCAGCAAGACCATAACATGGGGAATGTAACCATAAATTCCTAGTGCTGGTCAGATCCCTCAATGTTGGCTTTGGAGTTTTCTGCAGCTATTTTTCACAGTGAAGGAGAAGAACATTCATCTAATCTACCCTGGTACCGGATAGATCCAGCTAGCTTCCAAAGGGAACCTGATGTTGTTTCTAAGGGTCTGCATATGATTTGACTAAGACCTCAGTCGCTGGTTGGAATGGAGAGACAACAATGGCCTTGACATGGACTGTTCTTATGCAGATACTCTACCTGTGAACCCTAAAAAACCATTTGCCCTTCCCTAAAACTTTAGCAAGTTTGTTTTCTCAAGAATTAAGTTAGGATTTTGGAGGAAGCCATCTGGAGAACAGGCACAGGATTGGAATATGTCATGTTTTAGGTCTCATGTTTCTGCTATTTTAATTGTGAAGTTCTCGTTCCTTTATGTTTATTGTCTAACTTCTTTGGTTTTGAATCGTATTTGACTCACCCAGAGTTGCATTTTGTAAGCTGGATGTCCGTCCATTCAAACTGTTCAAATAAATAAATAAATTCCTAGGCTTGTCAAAGTTCATTTTCAAATGCTGAGGCACAGCCAAAGGTATCAAGCTCTTACGAAAACAAACACCCCTGAGTCATGTGCATTTGCAGTTTGTCCACAGAGGGAAGGTCATAAAGATGTCATCTTTTTTACATAAGGAAGAATATTGCATTGTTGTTTCTGATTGGATGTTATTCTGATGTTTTTTTCTTTTTTTAAAAAAACCCAATGAACCAGATTATGTCCTCATATACTATTAGATCTTTTTTTTGTCACTGCCATCTGGTATATGTAGCTCCCCCTGACAGGCTATACATTTCTCAGAGTAATTCTGAACACTGAGGGAAGTTCTTGGCCTTCATTTATCCCCTTGGCAAACAGATCTTCCTGAGAAACTAGGAGCTTAAAGGACAAGCTTCTCTTATATCAAACCTCTACTGCTCATGAGTTATTAGCAACACTTTTTATTATGGAAGTATTTCTGGGGGGAGGGACCCTAAATTGTTAATTAATGATATTTATTTATTTATTATTTGGTCTTATATGCCGCCCTATCTCCCGAAGGTCTCAGGGCGGCTCACATAAAAAACAATGAATACAAAAGTTAAAAGAGATTTAAAAATATTAAATCGATTAGGACCAAATAAATATTTAAAACCCCACCACCAACATTTAATTTTTTTTTGTTTTAAATGTTTTTTTAAATGTTTGTGGTTAATTAATTATTAAACTCTTTTCCCCCTCAGCTGCCTCTTTGTCCATCTGAAAAATACATTCTATGTACTATAAGAACTGCCAGATATAGAAGACTCTCGTACAATATAAAAAATTGTTCCAACCATAAATGTTCAAGATACTTCCAGATGAAATGCTATTCTCTTCTGATAATGTCTACCAATGTATCTTCCTCTGAAGCTTTTTTTTAAGCCTGCAAAAGGGCAGGTTCCAACATTTTGAATGATTTTCAGCATAAGCCAAGTTTATCTTCCAGATATTGATTTGTTCTGTGGTGGTTTCAAAAGGCCTTCTCTGAAGCTGTTTTAGGTGCTAAATTACATTCTGATGATGTTTCTAAGTGTTTCACCATTTTATATATAGGCTGTAACAATTACACTGATTCCTAACCTTCCTTCTTTTCTATCAACTACATGAACCAAAGGAAAAAAGTGTTTTAAACCCAGAATCGAGTGACTTACCTACCAGAATCTTAATTTCAAGTGCTAAAGTTATGATGCATTTATTATATATTTGTATCCCTGTTTTATATATGTGTGTGTGTGTGTGTGTGTGTGCGCATGCGCGTGTGCGCATATATATGTATACACACACACCACACACACACCACGCACACACACACACACACACACATTCTTATCATCTTTCTGAAGAGTCTTCAAGAAAAAGAGTTTTGTCATTTGTATGTATTTTTCCCCACATTTCTTAAATAGAATAAGGGCATTATACGACCATAATTAAACTCTGCAAATGGAGTGACTAGTTAACTGGCAGCATTCAGTATTTGTGTCTATTTCCTTTCATGTTGCTAAATGCTGGAAGGCTACCAAATCTATCAAAAATGAATCCAGAAAGGGAGAAAATCTGGGTAACATACATAACGGTTCTAGTGGAACGCTTCCAGGGTAAAAATCCAAACATTAGAAAATGCTTCTCATACCCAATTCGACAACGACTTTAGCAAGAGGATGTTTTCACTATGCATTGGTGACAATGTTACCTCCTCGACTTACGACCACAATTGAGCCCAAAATTTTTGTTTTTAACTTAGACGTTTGTTAAATGAGTTTTGCCCCATTTGACGACCTTTCTTGCCACAGCTGTTAAGTGGATTGCTGCATTTGTTAAATTGGTAACATGGCTGTTAAGTGACTATGGCTTTCCCATTGACTTCGCTTATCAGAAGATCACAAAAACGGATCACTTGACCCCGGGACACTGCAACCGTCATAAATATGAATCAGTTGCCAAGGATCTCAATTTTGATTATGTGACCGTGAGGATCCTGCAATGGTCGTAAGTGTGAAAAATGGTCTTAAGTCACTTTTTTCAGTGCCATTGTAACTTCAAACAGTTACTAAATGAACTGTTATAAGTCGAGGACTACCTGTGTAATCAGATAGGGCCAAGTAGCATAATATTTGAATTTAAAAAAACAATTCCTAACAATAAGGACAGATCAACTATAGATCAAATTGTTCATTGAGAAGATGGAGGACTTTAAAAAGGCTGGACAGCCACCTATAGTGTTTCCTTTAACTTGAATCCCTAACCTGAATAAAGATTTGTATTTGATGAGACAATTGATCCCTTCCAACTCTACGCATCGAGAAGCCAGTTAGTGTAATTGATGATTAGGTATGATCAGTGGTGGTATTCTACCAGTTCGGCACGGTTCTGCCAAGCTGGTAGCAGCGATGAGCAGCGAAGACTGAATTGGTTCTCTCTGCCGCTCTGCTGTTGGGCCCACCCGCCTGCCCGGGCTCCCATACTCACTGTTGTGGTTAGCCGGCAGCAGGTGCAGACGGCTGAGGAGAGTGAGGACTCAGATGAGGGGCCAGGACCATTAGGGAGTGGACTGCTGCCTTCAGAGATTGTGGGGGCTGGCAGCAGCAATGAGGAGGTTCCCGAGGAGCCTGTGCCAAGTGCACGTGCACAAAGGATTGCTCTGAGGAAAGAGCAGTTACAACAGCACGGGCGACTCGGGAGTAAGGTTGCAAGGTAATGGCCCCTCCTTCAAGAAAATAAAAGCCAGCTGTGAACAAACATACTTTGCAGAAGGCAAAGACGTTTTGAACTCAGCCTCGTGGACATTACAGTTGGTATTTGAAGAATCTTGTGAACTATTTCTTATCTGTAGTTTTTTGTCAGACTTGAAAAAACTTGGCAAAGCTCTTTCTTGTTGGAGCTAATTAGTTGGAAGCAGCCTTTTATCTGTGAAGAAACAGGATTCTTAGCTGAAACTTAAACAGATTATACTGCTGCCTTTGTCTTGTGTTTGCTTTCTTGGAACCAGGTTTGGGTCAGAACACTGACCTTTATCCTCTGCTTCTGAAGCGCAGCTGCTTTGCACGTCAGCTGCTGAAGCAACTGGGAGAGTGCAGGCTTGCAGGAGGTGAGTTGGAATGCCTCTGTGCCTGCGCAAAGTGCACATTAGGTGTGCATGCGCATGCAAAGTGTGTGCACATGTGCAAAGTGCGCCCACCAAGCCGTACCCACCAAACTGGTGGTAAAACTTTTTGAACCCCACTACTGGGTGTGATCCTAATAATATAGATTAGTCTAAGTCTATAGCCATAGAGGACAGAAGGTTTGGCCTTGGAGAACAGGAAAAAGATCTGCTACCAAGATAAAATCAGATAAAAGAAAACTGAGTCCAGGAGAGGAACGTAACCTGAGTCAACACCTCAGAAAAATTCCCCCTAGTTCCCACAAGATAAAGGAAAGGACTTCATTCACACTTGTAAGATTCTGTTAACATAACCCTATAATACAAATAGCACAAATATGTCACTGGATTTCTTGAATGGCTAACAATAACATAAAAGAAAACCCATTCTAGAATTGTCTGGTCTGTGACAGGGTCCTATGCTAACTTTTGCTGGAGCGAACTCCATTTTCTGAAGGCCTTCTAACACAGAGATTTAAAAAGTCTTCTGAGACATAGGTAGCATCCATTCCTCACAAACACACAATGTGTTGTCAGAATAAAAAAATAGTTAAGGAGAGTTTATTCAAAAAGAATGTTTTGGGAAGTTGGCATCTCATCACCGTAATAGGAAAGGACCGCCAAAACAGTTATAAGAACTATTTCCCACCTCTTCAATCAGAAAGTGAGACTCTGTGGGAAATACACAAGTGAATTCCTACTTTAAGATAAAGCTTCCTTTTGGCTGAAAAAAAGACAAGAGAAAAGTTCCTATTAACATCTGGCCAGATTATTAGAGTAGTTTTCCTTCCAAAGCCTAGGAAAGGAATAGAAACAGGGCAGACCCAAACCCTCTATTTTAGCTGGGAAACATATGAAAAGGGGCTGGTTAGGATTTTGCAATGGAAAGAGTAAAAGCAGAAAAGCTGACTGTCATTGCTGAAATATTTGTGAGAATTTTTGGGATGGAGGGCAGTTTCCAAAGGCTATGTTTTCTTGTAAAATAATCCCTGAATGGCATGTCAAAGGTCAGTGACACCAAAGAAAGGGCCTTTCCACCTATCATAGTTTACAAGGGCATGTTTGATTTAGTTTCCCGGTACTATTTATATTTTTTCCCCTTTTCAAACAAGCTACAGCCTGAACATTTTCATTTCTATGGCAAAAGGCACAGGGAGGAAGGCAGATGGTAATTAGGTTCGCCAGGTCTTGCAAAATGCTGTTTGTACATCGTCTGCCTCATGTAAGCACTCCAAGTACAGCCTGACAAGCTAAGCAATAGGGCTCAGCGTGCATCATGCATGCATTTTTCAAGCGCCTCTGACTCTGTAGTTCTGACTTGTCCAAGGAGCAGAATATAACAAGAGATGAAAGTGATCCTGGAGGCCAACTCGCAGCTCAAGCAGGACACTCTATACACCATTTCAGACAAGTGGTTATCCAATCTCTTTTTTAAAAACCTCCAGTGTTGGAGCACCCACAACTTCTGAAGGCAAGTCATTCCACTGATTAATTGTTCCAACTGTCAGGAAATTTCTCCTTAGTTCTAGGTTGGTTTTCTCCTTGATTGGTTTCCCTCCATTGCTTCTTCTCCGGCCTTCTAACATTTCTCCAAGCAGAACATGTTCCAACATAGAAACAACTTCAATCTATGTACAGATAGCTTAAGGCTACCTAGACTCCTCCAGATGGAAATTGGGACCCAAACAAATAACAATTTTATATGGACATCATGCTTGAAAGAAATCTAATGTTCAAATTAAGAGCCTTGGTGGCTCAGGCTGTTAATTGCCTGCACTTAAGTTCCAGCTGCCTACAACTGCTGTAGGCTCGAATCCCACCAGGCTCAAGGTTGACTCAGCCTTCCATCCTCTCGGGGTAGGTAAATTGAGGACCCAAGATTGTTGGGGCAATAGCTGACTTTGTAAAAATGCCGCTTAGTAATAAGCAGGCATATACAATGGAATGAAGGCTATTGCTGAGCACACTGGGTTGTATCCCAAAAATTGTAAGCCGCCCTGAGTCTCCGGAGAAGGGCGGCATATAAATGTAATTTAAAAAAAAAATTACTAAACATACAGGCCACCCATTTTTTATCATATGTTCTATCTCCCTGCTGTCCCTTACCTACCTTTGTGGGTTAACCTCTATCATCAATCCTCCTTCTTCTATGGCTGCTAACCCAAAGTGACAGCTGTTTTACAATCAGCTTCTATTAGTCATATGCTGGATAGTTCATTTGCTCATCTGGTCATTCGGGGGCTATCTTTCTTTGATTCATATTGTTGGTTAAACTGTTAATAATTTATGGTTATGTAATTTCTTACATGATTCAGAATATGTTTGAAACAGCAAGAAACTGCAAACAACTTATTTAGCCTTATGTTGTGGGCTGAAGTAAACATAATTTTAGCAAAAATCTACTTTACCCCAAATCCCATTTTATAAATGATTGATAATGCAAAAATATATCAATAATTCCATAAAACCCATCTCACTTCAGTTGTTTTCCATTGGTTGTTTTCCCTAGCTTAATTTCTGGATTCAGACCAAGTCAACCTCAGGTCCTGGAGACTAAATGGATACAGCCATGCAACTCTTGTGGGAGGAATACAGAAATAGTTTGCTACTGTCATCTTCTGGAATGTTTTCAATTTATTAATCTACCCTATAGCCCTGGCATTCCCTGATGGTATGCCACCCAACTATTAACCAGGCCCAATTTTGCTGCTACCTGCCAATTCTACACAGACTAATGTCATATAAAAATGGTCTATAAGACAATAAATACTAACAATAAACACTAATGTTCTTGCCTTTAAAAATTCGTAAGATGCGGATATTAGATTGAACAGGTTGTCTGAATAATACAAATCTGAAACATACCATATGGTTGGTACTTTGGCAATAAAAATAACAGGATATATGTGGCAATTATAGCTGTTTTATTGATCCCATGAATTTCTGTGTTCTTTTGTTCATTACTTATGACAATAGACATCCCATGCTACATTGAATCATCATTTCAGAGATGTTTCCTCACCTAAACAGAGAAACTGAGAAACCAAGGGTGGGCAAAAAAGCAGTGGGAGCAGGGACGACTTCCCACTTCCTGCCAGCTTCCCCATTGAGTTTCCTTGTAGGGATCTGGCAGGAAGCACTGGAAATCTTCCTTCCTTCCCAGCATGCAGGTTAAGTGGCTGCTGCTGGATGGAGGAGGGAGTAAAGAGATTGTGAGACTGTCTGGGAAACTGTCATGGACTGTTGAAAATGAAGATCACATGACTCCAGCAGTAGTAGCAGCAGCCGTCAGTAGCATTCAAGCAGCCACAACTTTTCAAAATTTTATTTCCTCTGGAATGATGATTTCTGGATTTTGGACACATGCTGCAAGCTGGCCCATTGGAGGTACCTTGCTTCAAAAACTGTTGCCTTATGATGCATCATTTCGTCCAGTTAGAGGTTACGACAGAGGCAGCTTCAGTGCATATAAAACAAATCATTTATAAATTTAATTAATGTATCTCTTGTGGGGGGGTTTATTGATTTCATATATTTACATGGTCATCCCATTTACCAAAACACTCAGTGGCAAACAAAACAATCACAACCCATAACTATTTTAAAGAAGGCATAATAATCAATAGCATTAGCAGTTGCAGACCCTAAAATAATCCTCACAAGTAAAGAAAGAGACCTACACCTACCATGTTTCCCTGAAAATACCCAACTAGAAAATAAGCCCTAGAATGATTTTTCAGGATGCTTGTAATGAGCCCCACCCCAAAAATAAGCCCCAGTTAAGATCGCCAGCCAGCCAGACACATTTAGTACCATATTTCCCCCAAAATAAGACCTAACCAGAAAATAAGTCATAATGTGTCTTTTGGAGTAAAAAATAATATAAGACCCGGTCTTATTTTCAGTGAAACACGGTATATCAGAACTCCATCAACACCCTGATTCCAGTGTATGCAGGAACAGACTGGTCTTTACAGCCCTGTGGATGGCCAGCAACAGGGTCAGGTGGTTTCATAAGACAGGCATCATGACAAAAAAGGCATGCTATGAAAGCTCATCAAAAGACTGCTTCACCAATTGAATCTGAAATTTGATCACTCTGCCCAATCTGTTGGCCAGAAACTATCAGGAGTTGCGGTCCCAGAAGGAACCTGGTCCCATGCTCTATGCAGCTTCAAAAGTGACAACCATCACAAATTGCACTCAGAAGCCTATTGGGAGCTAGTGCAAGTTTCAGTGTTACATAGGCATAACATGGGGCAACCAGTACTGTCCATACACTGCTGCATTCTGGACTAGTTGAAGCTTCCCAATGCTCTTCAAGTGGCAGCCCCATGTAAAGCATCTTGCAATAGCCAGTGGAGAGCTGGCCAAGGCACGAGTGGCTTTAAGCAATGTTTCCCGGTCAAGTGCCCAAAACATAATTGTTTCCCGTCTGGTGCACAAGACATAATTGTGCAAAGGCTCTCCCGGCCACAGCTGTCACTTGCTGTTGAAGCAGGAACTGTAAATTCAGGAGAACCCCCACATTATGCATCAACTCTGCTTGGGGGGGGGGACGTTGAAGCTAAATGCAAGTTCAACTTTGAACAAAGTTATCATGTCTCTCCAATCAACAAAATGTGTTTTAAGATTCAGTGCATAATTTGTTTTTGCACTTTTGCTTAGGGTGCTAATGGGTGGACAATAATGATTACACCATGATATACTGTGTGCTGTCTTGGGAATGTTTTGCAGAAGCTACAAATTAAATATATTATTTCAAACATGTATTGAAAAAAGTCAAGCTTGTCTATGAACACACACACACACACACACACACACCAGGAAACTCATACTGAAATTCATGTTATCAGCCACAAGAAACATCAAAAAGCAAACCCGTAATTTTGTCTCTTATGGATAAATTAATATCTGAATTCATCTCTCATTTAACCAGTTTCATAAAAGTCTATTATGAAACCAACTTTTAATACTTCAAATTCCTGATGTTACCCCACTCTTTTAAATCCATGACCTGAAAACCTATAGTGTAACCCTGTTCAGTCTTATTCTGAAGTTAATCTCTAACTTTAGCAAGTTACTAAAGCTTGTTGCTTTGCAAATATGTTGAGGTTTACAAACCTTGGAAAATTGAGCAAGTTACCATTTGAAATCTATCTACCTGAAGTACAGTGATAAGCGGCTCAAGAAGAGTAGCCAAGAGTCAACAAGAGCCAGAGCCTGAAGCCCAAAGCACAGATATTCTTAGAAGCCCTTCAGATTTTGACATATTTGCAGTAAACATCTGCTCATCTATGAAAGCTCTGACTTTTAAGCTATGCTCTATGGACTTGAGATTGGCATGAACTAATACTGTGTTTCTTTACTTGAGAACCAAGCATCTCTTCAACTTTAAAGACCCAAACCCAAGAAACAATGAATTTATTTTTAACAGACCTTCTGTTGAAAACAAAACTGTAAACAGACCAGTAATAGTCGTACAACTGGCCATTAATAGGAAACAATTCTCATTTGTGTAATATATCCTATCCTGTGTATGAAATAAGCCTCTGTGTGTGTGTGTGTGTGTGTGTGTGTGTGAAAATACAGTGGAATTACGGTTACACCGAAGGGACTCAGATGAGTCCACCCGGTGTTCTACTGTAGCTTGTTGAAACCCTTCCGAGACTCTAAATCAGGGGTGTCAAACTCACATTTCCATGGCTGCATCATGTGATGTATCGGGACTTCCTCCCCCTTCGCTAAACTGGGGGTGGGCGTGGCCAGCACGTGACACATCTGGCCCATGGGCCGGGAGCTTGACAGCCCTGTTCTAAACTAAGCCAAGTCAAAGAGAAGACTCCACCTCCCATTGTAGTGGGGGGTGAGGAACACTATGAAATCAATAACAAAGTATTTTAAGGGGAGATTGCAATACTTAGTGCAGTGGAAAGGATATCCCTCAGCTGACGCTGAGTGCATAGGGGCCCACCATGTTAGTATACACACACACACACCATACACACAGACACACATGTACACACAGCAAATCCCTAGATTAAGAATGCCCTAGTTTAAGGCAATTCAGAGTTAAGAATGGAGTGTACTGCAGTAAAAACTGAATTAAATGCACAATGATTCAAGTAAAATACACAATAGTTCAAGTTCATTACACAATACTACCTATACGGGATTATACAATAATTCTCTTCCACCTTACATGGTGAATTTGACTTAAGAACAGACCTTGCAAATGGAACTCATTCTTAACCTGAGGGCTACTTGTTTTTTTTTTTAATTACATTTATATGCCGCCCTTCTCCGAAGACTCAGGGTGGCTTACAATTTTTGCGGGGGATACAACCCAGTGTGCTCAGCAATAGCCTTCATTCCATTGTATATGCCTGCTTATTACTAAGTGGCATTTTTACAAAGTCAGCTTATTGCCCCCAACAATCTTGGGTCCTCAATTTACCTACCCCGAGAGGATGGAAGGCTGAGTCAACCTTGAGCCTGGTGGGATTTGAGCCTACAGTAATTGTAGGCAGCTGGGACTTAAATGCAGGCATTTAACAGCCTGAGCCACCAAGGTTTGATCTAGTGGTTAAGGCACCAGATTAAAAACCAGGAGATGATGAGTTCTAGTGCTGCCTTACGTATGAAAGCCAGATGGGTGACTTTGGGCCAATCTTTCTCTCTCAACCCAACACAGCTAACAGGGTTGTTGTTGTTGTAAGGAAAATGGGAGGAGGAAGCAATATTATGTACAGATAGTCCTTGACTTACAACAGTACACTCAGTGACTGTCTGAAGTTACAAAGGCACTGAAAAAAGTGACTAATGACCATTTTCACACTTATGATCATTGCAGCATCCCCATGGTCATTTACACTGAGATGCTTGACAACTGACTCACATTTATGATGGTTGCAGTGTCCCAGAGTCCCCTTTTGATCCCCTTTTGTGACCGTATGACAAGCAAAGTCAATGGGAACCCAGATTGGCTTCACAACCACGTTACTAATTTGAGAACTGCAGTTATTTACTTAACAAAGAAGGTGAGAAAATGTGGCAAAACTGACTTAACAGATTTCTCACTTAACGACATAAAAGTTGGGCTCCACTGTGGTCGTACGTTGAGGATTACCTGTACATTCATCACCTTGGGTTATTTATTTAAAAAAAGCAATAAAGGCGGGATAAAAATGAATATTAAAAGTCAGAATCTGGTATTAGGTCATTGCAGTATTGGGATACTTCTCATAAACTCTGTTTTTTTGGTTTTTGTTTTGTTTTTGCAACACTTTATTGGGTTTTTCTGTTTATACATAATACCATTACTAATTGAACAATACTGTGACAATATATATACATTTATACATCCTATCCAATCTTTCAATACACACTACTTCCATACCCTCATAACTATTATATACATTATTTACATTTTCTATTCTTATATCTATTGTCAATCCAGATATACCATGTTTCCCATATTGCATTATATTCCATGTCGGCTTTCCCTTTTAGTTCCATAGTTAATTTATCCATTTCCACACACTCAAAAAAAAAATTTAATTGTTAAACCTTCGGGAGGTGTGGCATTTTTCTTCCAGTACTGGATGTAGGAAATTCTAGCTGCTGTTATTACATGTAATATAAAATATTTTATTTTTCTGTTATAGTTTCTTTTAATTATTCCTAAGAGGAATAGTTCTGGGACGAAATCCATTTTATTTTCGATTAACTCCTCTAACCACGTAATGAATCACTTTCCAATATTTCTTCGCTTCGGGGCATGACCACCAAGAGTAAAAGAAGGTACCTTAATGACGTCCACATTGTCAGCAATTGGGTTTTAGATTTGGGTAGATCTTAACCAATCGTGAAGGTGCCATGTACCAATGATAGAACGTTTTGTGTTGGTTTTCCTTGTAAGCCGCCGATTTTGTTATTTTATAATTGGTATTCCAAATCTTTTCCCAGAGTTTTCATAAACTCTGTTAATAAAATATTTTCTCTTAAGCTTATTGGGACATTTTCCCCTGGTTGGTTGGTTGGTTGGTTGGTTGGTTGGTTGGTTTGTTTATTTATTTATTTATTTGACTTGTATGCCGCCCCCTCTCCAAAAGGACTCAGGGCGGCTCACAGATAAAAACGATACAATAAATTAACTAAAATAGAATTAAATTACAGCAAGCCAAATTAAACTAAAAATCCCATAATACATATAAAACCCTTCCCACAAGGAGTCAGCACAGCCCAGCCTGTTCAAACAGCCAAGTTTTCAGGTCGCGATGGAAGGTGCGGAGATCAGGGGCCAGGCAGAGCCCCAGAGGCAGTTGGTTCCGGAGAGCAGGAGCCACTACAGAGTAGGTCCTTCCCCGGGACACCGCCAGCCGACACTGGGTCGCAGACGGCACCCTGAGAAGTCCCTGCCTGTGCGTTCGTACAGGGCAGTTGGTATTCGATGCTGGCAGTAGACGCTCCCGTAAATAACCTGGACCCATGTCTCGTAGGACTTTGAATGTTAATACTAAGACCTTGAATCTCATCCAGAGGGCAACCGGTAGCCAATGCAGCTCGCGTAGGAGGGGTGTAACATGGGAGTACCAGGACGCTCCCATCACAACCCAGCGCAGCGCATTCTGCACCAGTTGAAGCCTCTGGATGGTATGCAAGGGCAGTCCTATAGAGAGAGCATTGCAGTAGTCGAGCCGGGAGGTAACAAGTGCCTGAGTGACAGTCGCAGGGCATCTCGGTCCAGATAAGGGCACAGCTGGCGAACCAGCCGAACCTGGGTAAATGCCCCCTGGCCACGGCCCCTACCTGCTCCTCCATCCTGAGCCGTGAATCAGGAGGACACCCAAGTTCGTGCCCTGTCCACGGGGGCAACACCTCTCCCCCATGACCAAAGATGGAATCTCCTGACTGGACCGAGATGTCAGTATGCACAGCCACTCTGTCTTGGCGGATTGAGCTGAAGCATGTTCCTGTCCATCCAGATCCATACGCATCCAGACAGGACATCACGGAGAGGGCATCACTGATGTGGCCTGGGGTGGAGATGTACAACTGCGTATCATCAGCGTACTGATGATACTTCACAAAGCCACGGATGATCTGCCCGCGGCTTCATATAGATGTTGAACAGGAGGGCAAGAGAACCGACCCCTGAGGACCCCACAAGTGAGAGCCCTCGGCACCGACCTCTGCCCCCTGAACACCGATTGCGGCGTCCGAGAGGAAGGAGGAGAACCACTGCAATACAGTGCCTCCCATTCCCAACCCCGAGGCCGCAACAGGATACCATGGTCGTTGGTATCGAAAGCGCTGAGAGATCTAACAGGACCAGGACAGAGAAAAACCCTGTCCCGAGCCCTCAGGAGATCATCCGTCAGTCGACCAATGCCGTCTCCGTGCTATACCGGGCCAGAAACCCGATTGGTATGGATCTAGGTAGTCTGCTTCCTCCAGGAAAGCGGAAACTGCTGAGCCACCACTCTCTCAACAATCTTAGCTAAAAGCGAAGGTTGGAGACTGGACAAAAGTTGTTCAATTGACTGGGTCCAGGGCAGGCTTCTTCAGGAGGGCGCACCACTGCCTCTTTAAGGGCGGCAGGGAAGGCACCCTCCCTTAATGAAGCATTGACCACTGCCGGAGCCAGCCGCTCGTGACCTCCCTGGAGGCATAAACCAACCAGGAAGGGCACGGGTCCAACAAACATGTGGTGGAACTCAGTGTGCATGATCCTGTCCACTTCATCCTCAGAAACAGGATCGAACTCAGTCCAGATTACATTGGCCAGACCATCTGCACCCCAGGGTCAGGCCCTGCGTTAGAGTCCAGCCCTTCCCAGATCCGAGCGATCTTATCCTGCAGGTATAACCCAAATTCCTCAGCTCTGCCCTGCAAGATCCATCACAGCCCCGGATGTAAAGGGAGCGGTGATCCCGAACAGGGCTGGCGTTACCTCGGATGCTATGAGAGCGGAGAAGTAAACCCTCCTCGCCGCTCTCACAGCTACCAGATAAGTCCTAATATAGGCTCTCAGCTGGGCTTGGTCGGAACCGGAGCGGGTCAACCTCCATCTACTCTCTAAAGCCCTTCTCCGACGCTTCATCTCCCGGAGCTCCTCTGTATACCAGGGAGCCATCCGGAATCTGCGCCGGGTAAGGGGACGCATGGGGACAACTCTGTCAAGGGCCCCCTCTGCCACCTGTTGCCAGGCTGCCGTTAGGGCCTCGGCAGAGCTGTGGGCCAAGGATGTAGGGAAGAACCCCAGTTCCGCCTGGAACCTTTCTGGGTCCATCAGGCGTCTGGGGCGGAACCATCTAAGTGGCTCCTCATCCCAGCGGTGTGGGGCAGCTTGGCGGAAAGCCAGCCGTAGGAGATATATGACTCCTGACAGAGTCAAAAAACAAAAAAATCTGCAGCAATAATATACTGCTTCCATAAGGAATCCATCTGCTTAATGGTAATTCTTGAAGTGAAACTTAAATTTGCACAAAATAAAGCAGGGGGACAGCTGGCTCCTGCATTGATTGATGCATATACTTCGAAAAAAAGTTCATCTGATTATTGTTTACTCTAAGCAATATCCGCATTCAGCAAACTTTAATCATTTTAACTTTACTTTTGCTTGGCTCCCTGTGTTTGCGTTTAGCACATATTTCAAATATACAACTTAAATGACTAATAGTGTGTATCCTACATACCAATTTAATTGAGAAAACCTAATGGACTCAAAAAAAAATGGGGAGAAGCAAGGAAGGAAAAATAAAAGGTTTGGTCTCTTTTCTCTGAACCAGCCTCGGTACAACTTTCATCTTTCACACTGGCTTATCCATCACAGAATATGCCATTACCAAAACACAATGCAGCAGAGGTGATTAAATCATTAACTCATCTATACTTTTCCAATTCCAATCATGGAACATAGGGAGCATTTAAGTAGAACACTGGGCAACTAAAAGCTTTAAAATTCTGCTGCAGAATCATAGCTTTTCCAAGATGATTATATGCATATTTCCCCCAATGAACACTGACTAATGGCCTATACTTATTTTATTGCCTTTTGTTGCTATATCTGCAGGGTATCATAGCCATTTAGCTGTTTGTCCCAAGCATCTGTCACACTACTTTGACTGGGTTTATATATTCAGTAATGGCTGGGTAGCTCTGCATCAATCTGCAAGACGGTTAGTGTGTACTATTAAGCCCTTTTCCCCACTATTCCTAATGTATTTCTCCTTTATTTATAAAGGAAAGAAAAATTGAAACAACTTCTTCTGGCCCATTATTTCTACAAATATTTTACATTTGAGCTGAACTTCTGAAAACAGCCAATATATTTTAACCCAGATAACACACTCCCTAAATATGCTGAATAAGAAATAAGAAGACAGGGGAAAAACCCACTGCCCAATAAAATCTTCCTTGTCACTTCAGCCAACCAAGCCCTCTTCCTGGATTGGATATTGGTTCCATTAAATTTCTCTCCTTCACTAAATCATCAGCTTAGCAGCAGAGGTGGCATTCAGCAGGTTCTGACCAGTTCTGGAGAACCGGTAGCAGAAATTTAGAGTAGTTTGGGGAACTGGCAAATATCACCTCTGACTGGAGATTTTACAGTATCCTTCTCCTGCCATGCCCGCCAAGCCATGCCCACAGAACCAGTAATAAAAAAATTTGAATCCCACCACTGCTTAGCAATGCATAACAAATGAACAAGTTATTTTTATGTTCCTTTATTTGTTCCATCTATAGGTTTTTAGACTTTTACAAGTCAAGTCTATAGGCACCTCCTTACCTGGACAGTAGACTGGCTATGTAAAGGATCTACTCTTGGAAACCAAAGTTGTACTGGCATTGGGTACCTTAGATTATAATTTTGGACACTTAAAATAATGCACCAGATAGTCCTCGACTTAAGACCACAATTGAGCCCAAAATTTCTGTCATTAAGTGAGACATTTGTTAAGTGAATTTCCCCCCATTTTACAACCTTTCTTGCCACAGTTGCTAAGTGAATCACTGCAGTTGCTAAATTACATGATTGTTAAGTGAATCTGGCTTCTCCATTGACTTTGCTTGTCAGAAGGTTGCAAAATGTGGTCGTATGAACCCCCCCCCCAGGACACTACAACCATCATAAATATGAATCAGTTGCCAAGCATCTGGATTGTGATCACATGACCATGGGGATGCTGCAATGGTCATAACTGTGAAAAATGGTCATAAGTCACCTTTTTCAGTGCTGTTGTGACTTTGAACAGTCACTAAATGAACTGTTGTAAGCTGAGGACTACCTGTACTTAACAGGGGGTAAATATCATACTAAGCCACTTTGTTTTTCTTAAGAATAGTACATGGATCAGGCCACTATTCGGGCATATGAACATTGCCAAAGTTATACCTTGAAAAGAGTCAAGACTGAAATCAGGTCCTTCAGGAGTAGAGGAACCATTTTCTATTGTAGTTAGCTGGGAGAGCTAAGTATGAAAACTCCAACATCCCAGAATCACTTGGTTTTAACCTTGATGAAACACAGTAGTGCTGCAGTTTTCAAGAATGAATGACATGAATTCCACTAGAGCTATGGGGCATTTAGAAATATACTTAGTTCATTTGTTCTAGCATTTAAGTTCTGGCATTGAAAATGGATTCCAGGCAGAACTCTGGCATAAATTTTTTCTGACCTTTTGCTAGTTTATAATGTGGGACGAAGTTTGCCTTTGGTTTAATATATATCACATAGTTGAATTCCTGTAGTAAGTTGGTTTCCTCTAGATCAATAATCCCCAACCTATTATTTCAGGAACAGTGGTAAACAGCAAAACATATTGCAACTTATCTTGGTGTGGGCACTAAAATAAAATATAAAAAAGTGAGAATCCCACGAGATTATTAAACGTCAAAGTTTCTGAAGGACCACTAAAATCTTGTATCATTAATTGATCGGATGGAATTTTGCCCATTTAAACAAATCAGATGAATTTATTTTTGGTGAGCATTGAAGACTACTCTGGTAATCCATGAATATTGGCTGGACTTGTGGGAGTCATGATCAACACATCTGGAAGCTAGTTTTAATCAAGGGAAAAAAAGAGGCTTCACCAAAAGAAGATAGAAATTTCAAATAAGGTTTGATGACTCGATAAATGTTCTTAACAGCAACATTAAGCTGTCACTTCTCTCCTCCAAATTGTTTAACTTTCAAGCCTAGCCAGTGCCCCTAAAATTCCTTGAAAGCCTCCTACCTTAAGCACTAACCAGGCCCAATTTTACTTAGCTTCTCAGCCAACCTTATTCTATGCCTGCTCAAGAGGAAATGTATTCGTATTTTTTAAAATTCTTTTCTTAATTAAAACCTGTGAAGGTAATCTGGACATTATCCAGCTATGCATATGGCCTCAGTTTACTTTTAAATTTTAAACAGCCTTTTATGACCACAACTTCTGAAAAATAATGGCAGTTTTTCCTGCTACTATGAGTTGGAAAAATGATAAACACTGTGCTATTAAATTATACAATGCACTTATCACAATAAAAAGAAAAAACAAATAGCCCAGCCCTCTGGTTTGCAGTTCTCAGCAGCCCCCACACATCAAATGCTGTGTAGTTCTTAATCACCAAAAGAATGCCCACCTTTTACCTGGTTAGCAGGTACTTTGTGTTGATCTGAATTAATCCACTTTGTTAATATTTCAACTCTCCCCCCATCTCCATTTAGTTCAGCTCCAAGTTTAATCAAGGAGTTGCAGGACTGACAGGATGTTTTTTTCCCCACTGTTGAGTTTCCTGTTACCTTAGAGCAGAGGTCTCCAAACTTGGCAACTTTAAGGCTTGTTGCTCCAGCAGCTGGAGGATTCTGGGAGTTGAAATCCACAAGTCTTAAAGCTGCCAAGTTTGGGGACCCCTGCCTCAGAGACTTATTGGCTTCTCGTATGCCTCCAAAGCACAAAGACCCAAAAGACTCCAGGAGCAATCTCTTCTTTTTTATACACCACGCCTCACGTGCTGAACAATAAAATTTTAGGAAAATTTAGGGTGAAGAGCTGCTATAGAAACTGGAACAATTTCATCCTTTTTAAAATGGTGCTGTCCATGTGTATTTGGATTACAAATCCCATAATTTCTGATCATGCAAGTATTATCAGGGGTGTGCTTCAAAAATTCTAGCAATGGGTTCTCTGCCCGGTTGCTGTGAGCATGGCCATGGTGGGCGTGGCCTAGTCAGCCTCCTGCACCATGGGGAGGGGTTGCTCTCCCTGGGCTCCGAAGGCTTTCCTCAAGCCTCCAGGAGGGTGAAAACGGCCTCCTTGGGCTCCGGAGGCTCTCTGGAAGCCAGAAACAGGCCCATTTCTGACCTTTCCGAACTTCTGGGAGGCCCGTTTTTCACCCTCCCCAGGCCTCTGTGCATGGCCTGTACTTACCTGCATACAAAACGGGCCGTGTGGGGACTCCGGGGAGGGGAGGGGAGGGATGGGCGGGGCCATCCAGGAGTAGGATTTGGGGGTTCTCCAAACTATACAAAATCTTAGCTAGGGGCTCTCCCGAACCCCTACAAACCCTCAGCAGCCCACCCTTAAGTATTATCTATATTGGCTAGGAAAGGAGGATTAAAATTATTTGATAATATGAAATAGACCAAGTCAATCATCCAATCCCTGGGGAGGAAGACAAAGTCATTCCCTACCACTAAAATAATAACCCATTTGCTTCTATGGCATCCAGTTATATAACACAATTATATTTGTCAGGGTAAGATATTATTTGCTTAGGATCCAATCTGCATTGGTCACTGGGACCAGAGATTTAGTCTTCCAAGCTTTCAGGCTTGTGCTGGAGCCCATCCTCAGGGAACTTTTCACATTCGGGAGAGAGAGAAGCTCTGTCATGCCCCTGTTGGAATCTGATTCTGAGGAGGAGGTTGAGCAGCTGACAGGGAGTGGAAGTGTGGCTCCGGTGGCTGTGGAAGAAACTGGGGAAGGGCACAGTTCGGCTGGGCATTCAGAGGAAGACCCAACATCTTCACCCTAGGGCACGCAGGGAGGAACGGAGAAGGGAACAACATGGTTTATGGGGGAGGAAAGGGCCTTGATCCCCTTCATTAGCTGCACCCGGGAAAACTGTTTAAAAAGGCAAACTACGCACAGCAAAGTTGCTGGGAGCAAAGCGTGCATTATCTCTGTTTGTCGAGGCTTATCTGGGTTCTGGCGTCCTCCTAACTGTGTGTGTTTCATTATCTTTCGGAAGTCTGCAATTCCTTATCCTGCCCTGTCTCGTTAATTGCTGCAGCGTTCTTTGTGTTGTTTATTTATTTATAATCTATATTTACTTTGGGTTCGGACTGAATTTCTTCCCTTTAAAGACTGTTCTTGGGAGAGTTTTTTCTCCAGCTGTTGATAACTGGACATTGGGGGCCAAGTTGGAGGTATTAAAGAGACTTTACCTACTTTTGTGATTTTGTTGATTTTGTGCCATGCCCCGGATCATCACGAGCTCCCTGTGGATGTGCACAAATCCAAAAATTTGGAAGACAAAACTCCTGGTCCCAAGTGACTGACCCAGATTGGATCCTGCAGTATTATCCTGAGACATGTGTATTTGTTTTCATTAATTACACACTTAACCATTTTTAAAAAATTTGGTATAGCACAACTGGCTTAGTTATTAAAATGTGGCAAGCAAAACCAATCTGAATTACATTATGTGGTAGGTGAACCTGGCCACTGGGTAACCCACTGAAACTATCGGAGAAAACTACCTGGTTAGGCACACCTCCAATTAGGTTTTACCAATAAAAATTCTTTCTCTCAATTTCTTACAATGGCACTTTTAAAGATAAAATCTCCACTTCATTGGGAGAATTTTTTTTAACAAGGAAAGCTCTGAGGTTTTTTTAGTATTAAATCTTTCCATTTTCACATCATACTTCAAGTCTTTATTAAGGGCTCCATCCCATTATTATTTCAAGGGAAGAAACATATGGAATGAAATGATATACTTAAGGTCACATGCAGCTTGGGTTCAGAAGCCAACTACATATTCAATCCATCGAACAAAAATTAGTTTCTTCTGGAAGAGGAAGAACAAAAACTAAAATCAAATATGGCAATAGCAATAGCACCTAGACTTTTAAACCACTTCACAATGCTTTACAGCCCTCTAAGCGATTTACAGAGTCAGCATATTGCCCCCAACAATCAGGGTCCTCATTTTACCGACCTTGGAAAGATGGAGGGATGAATCAACCTTACATTGGTCAGGATTGATGTGCTGAACTGCTGGCAATCATCACTCAAAAGAACTGGCCTGCAATACTGTATTCTAATGGCTGTGCCACCACTGCTCTTATAACTATAAAGCTGCTAGACCCTTTATCTTTTTTATATATGTTTAAATTGATCACAGTATTCTAAATAAGAGAAACAAGGACACGAAAAGAGGCTCAATAAGTATAAATATACCAAGAAATCTCTTTAAGTACTATTTCTGAAGAAGCTTCAGTATTTGAGCCTTGATCCAATTATTACTAACGGTGCTATTCTGGTTAGCACTGCTCTATAAGGATCTACTTGATACATATCTCCTCTTCTTGCAGCGGTTTGCTAAAAGCCTCTTTGACATAATCAAAGAGGCGAAATATAAAAGGTAAGGCTATTTGAGGTAGGAAAGCTTTTATATGTTGTAGCACAATTGCTAGGTAATACAGGTGAAACTCGAAAAATTAGAACATCATGCAAAAGTTCATTTATTTCAGTAATGCACCTTAAAAGGTGAAACTAATATATGAGATAGACTCATTACATGCAAAGCAAGATAGTTCAAGCCATGATTTGACATAATTGTGATGATTATGGCTTACAGCTCATGAAAACCCCAAATCCACAATCTCAGAAAATTAGAATATGGTGAAAAGGTTCAATATTCTAGGCTCAAAGTGTCCCACTCTAATCAGCTGATTAAGCCATAACACCTGCAAAGAGTTCCTGAGCCTTTAAATGGTCTCTCAGTCTGGTTCAGTAGGAATCACAATCATGGAAAAGACGGCTGATCTGACAGTTGTGCAGAAAACCATCACTGACACCCTCCATAAGGAGGGAAAGCCTCAAAAGTTAATTGCAAAAGAAGTTGGATGTTCCCAAAGTGCTGTATCAAAGCACATTAATAGAAAGTTAATTAATAGAAAGCTTGAACTATCTTGTTTTGCATGTAATGAGTCTATCTCACAGATTAGTTTCACCTTTTAAGTTGCATCACTGAAATAAATGAACTTTTGCACAATATTCTAATTTTTTGAGTTTCACCTGTATGTAGGGAAACAATCAAATCAAGGAATGTATACAGGAGACTCCCCACTATTTGTTTCAAAAATAAGTACAGCCAAGTATCATAATATAGATAAAACAGCATAATTCATTGCATGAATGAAGGCATCAAGTTCAAACCCAGCACAGTCAATTAAAAATGATCCAAAGCAGAGGGCTGAGCAATCACATTTCATAATTTGATGTCCTCCAAGTTTTTTGAACTTCTATCTATTATCACGCTGTGACATATAGCCAAGGGCACAAATGTGGGTGTTTGTGGTGAGTAAGAGTTTTCTAAAGCAACCCATCTTCAGTTTATTTTACATTATCTTATAATTTCCATGTATCTCAGCTGATAAATCCTTAGAATCTATCTGGCAGCATACCATACTATTTTGACCTCTTTTGAAGCCAGATCTTAGAGATAATAATTAAAATTACAATAATACTTACCTAACAGTAATCTCTTAGTTCAGTGGATCTCATTAACCTGACATACATTAGAACAGAGCTATAAAGCACGGAGATACTGCTCATCACTCAACTGCCAACTAGAAGCAATGCCAAATTGGATATTGAGTGAATTAGCAATGGTTTATTCTAGCACAGCCGTTAGTTAAATTTATTCCACTGGTGTATAAGCTATTAAGGATAAAATTAACAGGGCACAATAGTGAAACAAAATGCAAACTGAGCTCAAGTTTCCAAAATACTTCCAGCTCAATAGTTAGCCAAATATTAGAATTCACATGTGCAATCATAGTGCTCCTGTAATAATAATAATAATAATAATAATAATAATAATAATAATAATCCCAAAAAAATACAGTGTACACAGCAAATGAGATAACTATGCTGGGTTTCATATCACAAATCACTAGTCGAACACTTCCCAAGCGTTTAGGACTGCATGATGTATCATGTTCGATACATTATTATGATTATTATGATTATTATGATTATTATGATTATTATGATTATGATTATTTGTGATTGTACCAACCTCAGCCAATATACACAGAAGGATTTACAGGCATATGCCTCTCCAACTCTCCCCCTGCCCATTATGTTCCAGAGGAAAATAAAGAACTCAGTAATGCTACTGAAGTTTTCGTACTTCCATGGTTTTATTTAAACACCAGATATTTCTGTTTACTCAGCTTCAAGTCAGATATGTACAGTAATTAATTCTCAAGGACCCAAGTTTTAGAACTTGCTCATTTAAATCTGGTGTCAATTCCTCCACGCATTGTGGATATTATAAGTGGTACTGGTTTGCATTGTGGATATTATAAGTGGTATTGGTTTGCCCATCTATGTTTTCTAAGAAAATCTCCCAACTTGGTACCCTACAAATAATGTAATTTATAATTACATAAATTCTCAATGTAGTCAAAACTAGCTCACCTGGAAAGCATAAAAATGGGAAGGCTATTTCTACACTATTATTTTCTTGCAATAATGGTCCCACTGTCTTTCTTTGGGTCATAACAATCCCTCTAGTTTCCACTGTCAACCACAGGAGAGCAAGAAGAGACAAGTGATGAATGACGCAAGGAATGCCATCCTGTATAACAGATAATCAAAGTTGGAAGGGACCTTGTAGGTTATCTAGTCCAAACCCCCCCATCCAAGAAGGAGACCCTACACCATTTCTGACAGATGGGAGTCCAATCTCTTCTTGAAAGTCTCAAGTGATGGCGCTCCCACAACTTCCAAGGGCAAGCTGATCCATTGGTTGATTGTTCTCACTGTCAGAAAGTTTCTCCTTATTTCCAGGTTAAATCTCTCCTTGTTCAGTTTCCATCCATTATTCCTTGTCTGGCCTTCGGGTGCTTTAGAAAATAGCTTGACCCCTTCCTCTCTGTGGCAGCCCCTCAAATACTGGAAGACTGCTATCATGTCTCCCCTGGTCCTTCTCTTCACTAGACCAGCCATGCCCAGCATGTTTAAAGAGTTTGGGATAATCATGTAAGAATGGAAATCTATACTGCTGTCTTTTCTGCTCCTAGTCTTCATTCTGCCCTTCATCACATCCTGCTTATGAAAGGAAGGGAGAGCAGAGAAGTAAGTTTGTCACATGAAGTGGCAAACTATTACTAGCCTTAAAGCAGGAATGGAGTAGCTGCAAATCTCCAGATGTTGCTGAACTACACTGCCCACATTGCTGAGGCTGCTGAGCAAACCGCCCTCACCCATTCCTTCCCTTGAGTAGAATTCCTCATCAGAGGGCCTTCTTACTGAATGTCAAAACAGATTGATTTTAGCATATTTCATAAGGGATGGTTTTGCATACTAGGTGTTTCATTGAGGCCTGCTTTGTCATGGATTAGCATATTCCCTGAACTCAGCTATTGGGGTAAGTCACGATTTATGATGTAGCTCAATATATGAACCTAGCCAAAATCCAGGCATTACATCCACTGAATATGCAGGACTTTGGAGGTATTTGGAATGCCTTTCAAGTACAACTTGAACTAAAGCGGTAGGGAATGTTGCCTGTTTCCATAAAGGAATAAGTAATATTGCCATTTGTACATTACGTTTAGACAGTGAGTTCTGCCAGATGCAAATATGTAATATGATTATATTTTAAAATATATTTAAGACCTTTTAGTCTCACTTTTCTTCTAGGACAGAGATGCCACGGACTGTACGCAGCCCTCCAAATCATTCAGGGCAGACAACACATCCCTCACTTAGCATGACAGCAGTGGTCAAAAGTAGGGCAGCAACTTGCCTGTACTCCCACAGGTTGACAAGAAAGATGGACAGGGATCTTCAACTCATAGCTCCAGGCAGGTCCAGCCACTGGAAGGTTACATCTCCTCGAGCTGCAGGTCCTCCTTGTTACAGGTAGTCCTCAACTTACACCAGTTCTTTTAGTGACCATTTCAAGTTAAAACAGCACTGAAAAAAGTGACTTATGACCAAGTTTTTCACACTTACAACTATTGTAGCATCTCTATGATCATATGGATTGAGAGGGATTGGGAATTTTTAAATGGGGCATTTTAATATTTTATAATATATTTGGATTAGATATGATTTTGAATGATGTTTTATGTATTGTATATATATTTTGTGTGAGCGAGACCTCCCGAGATGGGGCATATAAATCCAAATATATAATAATAATAATAATAATAATAATAATAATAATAACAACAACAACAACAACAACAATGTGGTCAAAATACAGGTGCTTGGCAATTGACTCATATTCATGACAGTGTCCTGGGGTCATGTGATCGCCTTTTGTGACCAATAGGTAAGCCAGATTCACTTAACAACTGTGTTACTAACTAAACAACTGCAGTGATTCACTTAACAACTACAGCAAGAAAGGTCACAAAATGGGGTAGGGGGGAAGTCACTTAACAACTGTCTCACTTGGCAACAGAAATTTTGGGCTGAATTGTAGTACCTTCAGGTGTATCTCCAGACAAGGTCAGTCAAGGTCTTCTTGCACTGCTAACCCCACATCCAACTCACTACCAAGACATGGATTGTGCTTCTCATTATGCAACTACAAAACAGAGAAGTTGCAGTAATGAAGGTGATGTGAGGAACAGTCTCCAGCCCTGGCCCCTAGCTATGATCATTTTGATCCTTCATACTCTTAAAGACAACCCAGTTGGTGGGAAGGCCACACAGTATAAGAGAAGCAGTAGAAGAATCCACCAGCCACAGGGTGGTGGTCTAGACCCAAATCTAGTAGGAATGGCATAGAAGGCATCTTGACTGATTTCCTTGTGAGATCCATATATCACCTGACTACTTCTAACACTTACTGGAAACTCCAATGGTCACTGAATGAGAACCGAAACATCTTCAAAGAAAAACCAGAAAGTCCAGTTGCCTCTTGAAAAAAAAGCACTTTTGGGACAACCATGACCTGGATGACTAAGGATCTCCATAGACATCCAATGGTCACTGCACATTCTCAATGCACACTGCACTGCACAGCCATTTGTTTGCCTTACTGCCCACTGCATTATACCACACCCTTCCCCTCTTGTTGGACACCATGTCTACCAAAAGAACAAAGACTTTCTGTTGGCATTGCATCCTCTCCAGGCCTCAACTGACAACAGCATTATTCTCCAGAAAACTGCAGAAACCATTTTGATACACAGTTTGGTATGGGTTAGTGATATTAACAGCGAATAGAATAGAATAGAATAGAATAGAACAGAATAGAAAGAATAGAATAGAATAGAATAGAATAGTTTATTGGCTAAGTGTGATTGGACACACAAGGAATTTCTCTTGGTCCATGTGCTCTCAGTGTACATAAAAGAAAAGATACATTCATTAAGAATCAAGAATCATAACGTATAACACTTAATGATAGTCATAGGGTACAATCAGCAATCAAATCATACTAGGAAACAGTCAATATAAATTGTAAGGATACAAGGGACAAAGTTACAGTCCTACAATCACAAGTGGGAAGGGATGGGTGATAAGGAGTGATGAGAAGATTAACAGTAATAGTAGTGCAGACTATTACAGAAACTAAATCAAGAGAGAGGCGCTGCTGTCCAATCCCATGCAGTGTTCTTTTGATGTGTACCATAAGAAGTCAAGTCAAAAATAATCTTTGGACATCACTTAGACAATTGGCTATGTATTAATGATGTCTATGTTAGGGTTAGCAACTTTAATGGCTTCAGGATCTAAAAATGATTTGTGGAAGAAAAGACAAATGGGAGAATCTGTATTTATCAAAGAAAAACCCATTCCTTATTTAGCAAATTATTATTGTTCCCAGGAATATGTTTATGAGTCCTGAAAAAAATACAGTGAAATCACTGGGTGGATCAGGAGTGAGAGGAAAAAGTTCTGCAGCTTGGCAACATTTGCCAAACATCTAAAAATTAGAATCAAGGCAACTAGACTTATTTTTTGTTGGTGTGAGACGTTGCGTTGCTCATCCAACTAGCTTTTTCAGACTGTGCGTGTTGATTCAGTCATTAGAATATACTAGCACTTCCGCACCAACCTCAGGGTTGCTTCCCCAAAGCGCGTAACAATATGTCGATGAAGATTCTCAATCATTCCAGCAAAGTTGTCTAGAAAACTGAATCATCGCAACAATGACTCAAACAAAGAATAAGTCCAGTTGCCATGATTCAATTGTCCAGACATTACCTGGATGACTTCATTGACAAATTTGTCAAGCATCTTTTTCTTTTTCCAAGTTTAGCGAAAATTTAATAGCAGCAACTGTTGTGATAAGTGAAATGATAGCTAAAGCATCAAAACCTAAGTTTGGAAGGCATAAGCTTGCCTATTAATTCAGACACTTGAATAAATATTAATAATTAACTAAAGTGAATATGTTAATTAAAATTAACACATCTTTTTAAAACCACTACCACCAAAAACAAAACAAAACCCACAATTGATTAAAATAAGAACAGACTTTGAGCAATTTTCAATTTGGTTGTCAAAACTACCAACGTTTTCTGGGTCACATATTGGCAGAGTTCATTAAATTGGAAAGTACTAGAAGTACTAGATTTAATGCCACTGGAAGGTATCATAATGAATCACAAGGACTGGGAAAGGGCACTGACAAGGCATGCCAACAATTTGTATCTTTGGGCACAATGGTCACCTTCAATGTGTATATTAATATATTAGGAATCAATTTCCTTAGCATAAATTGCATTTTGCATCAAGAAGCTGTAGTAAGCAGAAATGGTAGGTCTATGGAGAAAACTGTTTAGGCAATTGAATGTTTATGTGCAAAAGGACTGAATCGTAGCCAGTGTATTACTTTTTTCTACCAAGTACCAGAACTTTCATATCGCATTTAAGTTAGATGGCCGAGTCTTGAAATTATATCGTTTCTCTTAGAGACTGATTGATGAAAATGAAGAACAAAATGGTTCCTTGGCTGGCTGATCCGGCTTTTCTCTGCATTCTTACTTTTTTATAGATGTAATTAAGTACTGGATTATTTCGATGCCAATGGGTTGCTCACCTTCAAATTGCAGTTTGATTTCCTTGTACTTTCTTTGGGGAGCCAATGTGGTGATTAGAGCACGGAGCAAGGAGCAAAGAGATCCAGATTGAATGCCACTCTGAGCCATGGAAATTCACTGGGTGACTTTGGGCCACTCATCTTCCTTAGTCCAACCCAGTGGTGGGATTCCAATTTTTTTTACTACTGGTTCTGTGGGCATGGCTTGGTGGGTGTAGCAGGGAAAGGATAGTGTAAAATCTCCAGTCAGAGGTGGTATTTGCCAGTTCTCCGAACTACTTAAAATTTCTGCTACCGATTCTCCAGAACTGGTCAGAACCTGCTGAATACCAGCTCTGGTCCAACCCTCTTCACACAGTCATTATAAGGGGGAAAAATTGAACGATGGAATGCTACCTATGCTGCTTTGAGCTGCTAGAAGAAAGGCAGGATAGGAATCTAATAAGTAGCAATAGCACTTAGACGCTTCACAGTGCTTTTACAGTGCCCTCTAGGTGGTTTTACAGAGTCAGCCTACTGCCCCCAATAATCTGGGTCCTCATTTTACCCAACTCGGAAGGATGGAAGGATGGGTCAACTTTGAGCCTGGTGAGATTCGAACTGCTAAATTGCAGGCAGCCGTAGCCTGCAGTACTGCATTCTAATCACTGGGCCACCATGGCTCATAAGTAAATATATACAATCACCTGGATGGACTGGATTGGAAAGTAAATTGAAAGTAAATCTAACACTGGAGTCTTGGGTTAGAATCCAGCTCCTAGTTGTATGGACAATAATTAGATTATACCTGGCGGTACTGAATGTATCTCAATTAGTCTTTATATTGTCTTATTTTGCTTTATTGTGAGCCATCCAGAGTCCTGTAAAGGTGAGATGGGCAGCTATATATGCAGGTAGTCCTCAACTTACAACAGTTCATTTAGTGACTTTTTGAAGTTACAACAGCACTGGAAAAAAATGACTGATGACCATTATTCACACTTATGACCATAGCAGCATCCCCATGGTCACGTGATTCACATTCAGATGCTTGACAACTGATTCACATTTAGAACGGTGACCAGTGTCCTGGGGTCCCTTTTGCAACTTTCTGACAAGCAAAGTCAACGCGGAAACCAGATTCACTTAACTAGGTTACTAACTTATGAACTGCAGTGATTCACTTAACAAATGTAGAATAGAATTCTTTATTGGCCAAGTGTGGTTGGACACACAGGAATTTGTCTTGGTGCAAATGCTCTCAGTGTACATAAAAGAAAAGATACATTTGTCAAGAGTCAAGAATCATAAGGTACAACACTTAATGATAGTCATAGGGTACAATAAGCAATCATATCATACTAGGAAACAGTCAATATAGATCAATATAGATCCTAAAGATACAAGCGACAAAGTTAAAGTCATACAATCACAAGTGGGAGGGGATGGGTGATAAGGAGTGATGAGAAGATTAACAGTAATAGTAGTGCAGAGTTTGTAAATAGTTGGACAGTGTTGATGGAATTATTTGTTTAGCAGGATGGCGTCGGGAAAGAACTGTTCTTGTGTATAGTTGTTCTGGTGTGCAGTGCTCTATAGCGTCGTTTTGAGGGAAGGAATTGAAACAGTTTAGGTCCGGGATGCAAGGGGACTGTAAATATTTTCACAGCCCTCTTTTTACTCGTGCAGTATACAGGTCCTCGATTGAAGGCAGGTTGGTAATAATTGTTTTTTTCTGCAGTCCTAATTACTCTCTGGAGTCTGTGTCTGTCCTGTTGGGTTGCAGAACCAAACCAGACAGTTATAGAGGTGCAGATGATAGACTCAATAATTCCTCTGTAGAACTGTACCAGCAGCTCCTTGGGCAGTTTGAGCTTTCTGAGTTGGCACAGAAAGAACATTCTTCGTTGTGCTTTTTTGATTATGTTTTTGATGTTAAGTGTCCATTTTAGGTCATGTGATATAATAGAACCTAGAAATTTGAAGGTCTCTACTGTTGATACTGTGTTGTCCAGTATTGTAAGAGGTGGTAGTATGGGAGGGTTTCTTCTGAAGTCTACCACCATTTCTACAGTTTTGAGTGTGTTCAGTTCCAGATTGTTCCAGTTACACCACGAGGCGAGAAAATTCATAAAATGGGGCAAAACTCACATTTCTCACTTAGCAACATCAATGTTGGGCTCAATTGTGGTCGTAAGTTGAGGACTACTTTAAATCAGATAGATAGATAGATAGATAGATAGATAGATAGATAGATAGATAGATAGATAATATTTGGGATAAAATCATTTGCCTCATAAAGAAATAGTTTGATACCTTGAAGAAGCCCTTGGACTAATGAGCTTGTCCTCATATGTGACACACTTGGTTAGTCGAGTGTTAGGCCTCTACTCTAGGATGGGTGACAATTTTAACATCAAGAATCCAATTTGTTAGGGGTCACAAGTAATGCAGGATGGAAGCAAAGAACAGATGTAGCCACAGCTTTTCTATTCTCCCTTGTTTTCTTTCATATCATTCACTCTGACCAGCTGCAGTTAAAGGTATCTCCTTACCCCACTTCTGAACTGCCCATCAAATTTCCCCCTGAATTGGAGCGGTTCGTTGAGCACTGCTCCCACTGCCATGTCACTGGCATCTGCTTGAACGACGAAGGGTTGTTCGGGGTCAGGGTGCTTCAGCACCGGTTCTTTTGCAAACGATTCTTTCAGCGTTTCCAAATGATTTTTGGCAGGTTAGGTCCCATTGTAGGGGTTGTCCCGGATGGGATTTCGTTTCTGTACTCTTTCCTTAGAACAGTGGTGGCTGAACTTTTTGGTCTCCTGTGCCAAAAATTGCATGTACGCTTGTGGGCACATGCTCATGTGCCAGCACCCAGAAGGCAATGTGCATGGCCCACACGCCCCCTGTGCATGCACGTGGGATCCCCCAGTCGCCACCTTACCTGCACTGCGTGCCTCCCAGCTGATTTTCAGCCTCCCAGAGGCTTGAGGGAAGCCTCTGCAGCCTTTGGAGGTCAAAAAATGGGCCCATTTCATCACTTCCAGTATTTCCGGAACTATATGAACTGATGAAACAGGCCTGTTTTTTGGCCTCCAAAGGCTGCAGAGGCTTCCCTCGAGCCTCTGGGAGGCCGAAAAAGGCCTCAAATGGGCCGAAAATCAGCTGGGAGGTGCGCGCATGTGCAGTGTAGGTAAGTTTGGCTGGGGCTCACATGCCCGCACAAATGGCTCTGTGTGCCACCTGTGGCACGTGTTCCATAGGTTCGCCATCATGGGTTTGGCAATCCTTGCAAAGGAGGGGATGACTTGCCAGTAGAAGTTTGCAAACCCCAGCATTTGGGGTAACTGCCGGAATCCTGACACTGATCTCTTCAACAGAAGCTCTGAAATTAGATGAAAAGGCTTGTGCGCAAGACATGCAGATTCCAAACTCCACTCTTACCTAGCAATGTAAACATACTTTATTCTCCCCTCAACCTATGATTATTGGATCCGAGTAGTCTCGATTGGCGCCAAAAACCATGGGGGGAATTATGGCAAGTGGAGACTTGAACCTGTATCTCTCCTCCGTTCTATTTCAACATAATTACTACCCCATAGTGGCTCATATTCCAAAATATATAGAGAAATGTATTAAAATTTGTAAGATGCTTCAATCTCAGGGGACTATTTTATTTTCAAATATTCATTCATGTGTTCATTGAATGTCAACACAGATCCTTTCGGAGCAAACGTAGTAAATGGACTCTAGTCCCACCTGACATTTTCAATCAATTTAAATGTTTGTAGTTTCTGAACCATCTTATTCTTCCCATACCCAACAATCCCTTGTTTCTTATTTCAGCAATTTAAATTTAGCTGTGAAATCTGAACTGAGACTGGTTTCTGCCACCTTTCAGTATAGTGTTGTGGTTAGCCGGCAGCAAGTGTGGACAGCTGAGGAGAGTGAGGACTCAGATGAGGGGCCAGGACCATTAGGGAGTGGACTGCTGCCTTCAAAGATTGTGGGGGCTGGCAGCAGTGATGAGGTTCCTGAGGAGCCTGTGCCAAGTGTGCATGCACGCAGGGCAGCTCGCAGGAAAGAGCAGCTGCAGCAGCATGGACAACTCAGGAGTAAGACTGCAAGGTAATGGCCCCTCCTTCAAGATGATAAAAGCCAGCTGTGAAGAGAATGTTCTTTGTAGGAAACAAAGACATTTTGAAACTCAGCCTCGTGGACATTGCAGTATCTTAAGTTGGCATTTGAAGACTCTTGTGTTGTGAAATATTTCTTATCTGTTATTCTTGGCAGTCTCGCACAGTTTTGGTGAGGCTTGTGCTTATCAAAGTTAATTAGTTTGCAGCAGCCTTTTAACCGGGGATTTGTAAGAATCATTAAAAGGGTTCTGTTCCCTTTGGTTCATGTTTGTTTTATTGGAAAAAGATTTGGGTCAGAACATATAGTCGCTTATATATGACTATACTAGTTTCAAAAAGTTTCTTTATAAACACAATTAACATCTACTGATCGTATTTTTCCCAAGCAGTAAGTGGTTTGTGTGTTCTTTATGACTTATTTTCTACTTCATTAGAATCTGCAATTACAGAAAGAAACAAAAAGACAGATACTCTAAGTTCCTATTTTGTCTTGTCAACATTTCAGCAATAACACTATGACAAAAATACATTCTATTTTATTTAAGTACATCTTCTCTTGCTATTAAACTACTGAACAGAACTGAGGATAAATCTTTTAACAGAAAATGATTAAAAGCCTGATTACTAAAGGAAGTGTTTGAGAATTACGAGTCTGACAATTAGTTACATAGAGAGTATATAAACTAGTATTTATGATTTTATGAAATTAATTAGAATGTTTATAACTCATAATTTGCACTATTTTTATGTGCTGTATGATTCATTTTACCTATAAGCTGTTTAGATTTGTAATCAATGAATGAATGAACAATGTATGCACGTGTGTATGCATGTATTTTATTTCGAATCACAGCCCAGGAATTTCAATCTCTCCCCCCCCACACACACACACACACCACATATACATACATACATACATACATACATACATATCCGGCTGGCCCCCGATCTCCACACCTTCCGCCACGATTTAAAGACCTGGCTATTTGTACAGTCTGGGCTGTGCTGACCACCCCCTGGGAGGTTGATTGTTTTAACTTTGGGGTTTTAAACTTAATTTGGCTTGTATCTTGTTTAATATGCTTTTAGATAACTTATTTATTATTGTGTTTTTAGTTGTGAACCACCCCGAGTCCTTTCGGAAAGGGGGCGGCATACAAGTCGAATTAATAATAATAATATATACATACATACGGAGTTCTTTCACAAATTTATCTTCACTAACAGAAAGACGGAATATTTCTAGCTGTATTTTTTCTCCCCATAGCTGAATTGGTGGAAAGACAGAAGAAGCAAATTAGGAGCATACAATTTGTGATCTAAAAGTCCCTAAATACTTTGAAATGGTTCTTAAAGATTCTCCAAAACCTATTACCAATTGACAACACTTGTGTGATGGAAGAGAAAAACATGAACAGAACATGCAGAAAGCGTAAGTGCATTGCCTGTATTTACTTTTAATTAACTTTAAATAAGTTAAATTTCACTTTTGTCTTCAGTCTGCTTATTTGTCTTAACCCCTAAGATATACTACTCAAATTTTAAATGTGACCCTCAGCCTCAGAAAAGGTAACAGCATAATCGAAGTCTACAGTTCTCACTTGGTCCTTATAATTACATAACCCACAGAAACAGAGGCTGGGAAATTATCTTATCTGCATGTCTAGCTTGGCTTTAGGATTAGATTACATCTAATTACATGAGATCTTGCAACCATTCACCTTCTAGTTCCCAGGGTCATTTTTAACCAAAGCTAAATTTAGAGGTCAGGATTTGTTCTTTAACTATACAAAGACAAGCAACACTCCCAAAATTCAACATCAACATAGCTTCTGTGTTGCCTGATGTTACGCCAAGAAAATAGATTGAATGAGGTGAAGTAATTTAGGCATGGTGTTTTCAAAGAACCAAGTAGCCTATGACATGTTGTTGTAAATTGTGACTAAGCAGCTGTCTGAAGAATTTTTGAAAGGAATTTCCATAGAAGGCTTGATCTAAATATATTTAAGTCTGTAAGTCTTGTAGCTTTACACAACTTAATTGCTTAGATGATGCTATGCATATAGAATAACTTGGCAAATCTCCATACTCTGAAGTTTATATAGTTATAATTAAAGGCAAATTGCTTTAATAAATAATACCTTCATAGAGTCTGTTAATCTAGAAGGCTCCTGCCTTAACAATCTAGCATGTGGCTTCTATTTACTTGGCAAGAAAATATTTCACAGCCCTAATTCTCAAAAGAAGCCTGGATATCTATGAGAACTTTTCATCATTATCTTTCCAATCTTTCCAATTCTTACATTAATAAATATGCTGCAGTTAATTGTTGGATTAGAAGTGGACTTCTTTAAACAATATGTTTTATTTAGAACCAGAGATCATCATAATGTAGAATGCGCAAATAATTTTCTAGGGTGTCTCTGAGCAAATTCAGAACTGAACCGCATCAGTTTAGTCGCAGAAGTCTATTCATTTTCTTCCTTACAAAAAATATTAAATATCCTGGTTTCTGTAAATTCTCTTAATTTCAGCTTCCTAATTTGGGGATTGAGAGAGAAATTTGCTGTTATTATGAAATCAGTGCCAGATGAGAAACGGATACCCAACATCAGAAATCTATCTCCTGCTTACAGGAAAACTAACAGGCATCTCTTCGTGACTCGGACAAAGGCTAATTGTTTTTTTCCATTTTCTTCAAGAAAACATCTCTTCTGCAAACTGACTATGGTGAGCAACAGATATTCTTTTTTACAGATCACCATTGACTTTATCCTGTACCCACAACTTGTAATATTTCTAAGTGAAATAAACTTCTCCAACAATTTTTTAAAGCAAAACACCTTCACATTTAAATTTATTAAAATGCAACTTTTTACAGCATAATTTGCTGTACTTACATATCCGTTTTAAAAATTCTCTAATCCTAACCCTTAAAAGAACATATCAGTGCTAAAAGACCCCAAAGGAATTTTTTTCTTAAGCTTCTTAACTGTTATTGGTACTCAACTACTGCTTTGTGTTATCTATCAACCACAGTAGAAGGAACAGCATATTTATGTCATTTTCTGCTAAAAGAAATGAGTGTACTTATGCTGGTATTAAAAGCAGAAAATTCCAGGGATAGACATGAATGAATACAGGTAGGAAACTTGTTGCCTAAGCATTTCAATTAGAACTTAACAATTTGTTTATTGCTATCTGTTCTCCCTGGCAATAACTATTTACAAATCCATATTCAAAAGACTAGCTTTGTGGCAAAGCTTTGCACAGTGAATAATAACATGAATGTAACATGCAGAGTTCATGAAAAAGCGGGTTTCACTAAGTAAATAGCCCAATAATTAGATCTGATTTAATAATAATAATAATAATAATAATAATAATAATAATAATAATTTATTAGACTTGTATGCCGCCCTCTCTCCCTAAGGACTCAGGGCGGCTAACAATATAAAACCCGTTACAAATTTACAATAAAAAGAAATTAAACCAAATACAAGCCTAACAATTAAAATTCAATTAAAATTTAAAAACCCTCTAAAACAAACCCCCCCAATACATGATACCCGATACACGATTACACCCGATATACGATCAACACAAGAGACAGAAATTGGGAAAGCTCAGCAAGAGAGGGGTTCTTGCATTACTTGGGCTGGAGAAAGAGTACAAAAACTGAACCATTGATTTCACCTATAAAGCCATTTTATATTTAATAAACACTGGGATTCTTTCGCAATGGCCTACAATAAAAGTATTTGTGGGTGCTTTTCTGTCTTTGGAAATCTTTTCTTGCCATTTCATTCTTAGCCAATGAAAAAAGTCTGATAGTTTGCTTTCTGTAGAACTACCAATACTGAACTTTTAAGGGCCAAATGAATTAAGCTTTTTAACAAGCTTGTTTTCTCTGAGTAAGACAGTATACATCTTTACTGCATATTGGAACATTCAGCTAGACTCCGATCAAAGTAATAAAACATACGCTGAGTTCGACAGCTTTCATGAGAACAAAAGCGCAGGTCCTACACCTGTTACAGAAGGATCACAAGTACTATATAAGGTGAGAAAGAAATTCACACTCTAAATAAATATTAAGTCTCTGAAATCAAATGTGCCCTGTTGCTGTTAAGCCTACCAGAAAGCAAGATGCAAAAAGCCTCCCCTTAGAAAACTATCTCTCATCTTTGTTTTAATTGCCCTCAACAAGATAATGGTAAAGAGACAAAAAGAAAATCTCATTTAATCTTTTAGTCTTTTTGGTCTAACTTCAATCACTCTTCTCTCTTCTCTTTACCCCATTATCCATTTTTTTTTTCTATTGCCCTTTTCAGACTATAAGAGCGTCTGTTGGGACCAGTAATGTCTTTTTTGCTTATGCAAAGGGATAAAATTTCAAATGCATTAACAGCAGAGCATGTTTATATTAATTGATCATTATGCTGTAGAAAAAAATGTGAATCCAGCAGCAGATTCATCATATGAAGAAGGGTCTGTGAAACAGCATCTAATTGATGGTTGAAAACTGTAAAAATATTTCAAGCCAAAGAATAAACACTATTGGTATATCTGCCACTTTGGTGGAGTCGTTTATTTCCCCAATTCCAAATTTCATTTACCCCTTTATGCTTCCCCCCCCACTCCAGTACACATGCACACAAGCACACATACTGTGCATGTTTTTCTTCAGCTGCTTGTCTAAATCCACATAAATGCACGAGTCGCTTGTTGCTATGGGTAACTTGCCAGGAACCAATGCTCTAGCTTTTCCAATGTTACAGTGCGGGGATTGCAAGCTCCATCTTCCTGCTCCTTTCCCAACTTTAAACCCGGCAGCATCTACACTTCTCATTTTACCTCCTCTCTGCCCACTTGCCAGAATGAAGGATCACCCTCACTCAAAGCCTCATAGCTCTCACCCACACAACAAGTAGTTATGTTCTGACCCTCAGCCTGAACGGCCTTATAATGCTGGAGCCACCTTTAAATGGTGCCGCCCGTCCTGCTCGCAGGAGATCTCCTAACTGGACAACCCCAGCACACTCAGAATTGTTCAATATTCTGCATGCCAACCATATGCTCTCTGGCTGGGCTTGCAGGCAAAGGACAATCCGGCTGCCCCAAAGCAGCTGAAACTTGGCCGGGCTCCGCGCAACCTCTTCTTTGATGGTTAACACACTTCCCACACACACCGATGCCCTCGCCCCCTTTCCCGGGGCAGCGCGCGCGCTGACTAAACGCATCTCCCGGCACATGGTGCAGTGCCAGCCCATCCATCAGCTCTGCCCGTCGCATCGCGTGGGGGGGGTGGTCTTGCGCCCCTCGCTCTCCAACACCGTGGAAGGGGAAAGTAAAGCTGGAAGGGGGGGAGGAAGGAGAGAGGGAGGCAGAGAAGGGGGATAGGTGGCAGAGCTCCGCAAACTTACGTCGTCCCACTTGACGAAGGTGGAGCCCTTCTTGAGGCTGGCCGAAACCCGGACCGGCTGGAGCTGGAGAGCGTGGACTCCTGGCTGTGCCCCAGCCATTGGCGGCAGCACATCGAGGCTTCCCACCGGAGAAGGGAAGGAAAAAGGCAGACGGTAGCAGCGGCGGCGGCGGCGGCCGGGAAAGGCGCGAGAGCCTTGTCGCAGCAGCCGCCTGGATCGCTTCTACGCCGACCGGAGGGAAAGAGAAGAGAAGCAGCGGCAGCTGCTACTCGTACCAAGCGCTTCTCGCAAGGCAGGGCGAGCCAGACGCCTGCCTACAGCAAAGAGCCAGCCGTTCGGCGGTACATCCTATATAGAAATACAGAAGGGGAACACACGCCTGCATGCATGCATGCATGCATTCATGCCTGCACCCCCTACATGCACACACACGCGCGCGCGCCGCCGAGGTGCTCCTCGCTGCTCTGGCAAATGCAAACCGCGCTGCCGCCCTCTTCCTCCTTCCCCGGTTCTCTCTCTCTTTTCTCTCTCTCTCCCTCTCTCCCAACTTTTCTCCGCGCTCAGGGCGCAGGCGAGCGACTCAAGCGGGCAGCACCACCTGCTGGCCGAGGGCGCCGCCTCTGCAGAGCATGCGCCCTCCTTGAAGCCCGCCGCCTACAATGGGCAAGCCTTTCCCGACAGGAGGAAAGATCGCAGCGCCGGGTCACTCTGTGCGCTCTTTGGGGTGCCTAAGCTAGGGACCAGCCCGCAGGCCGCCTCACCGCCTTATGGAAAGCCTGGCTTTTAAGGGTGGAGAGCCCCGAATAGACCAAAACCAGCGGCTCGTATAGCAAACGATCTCTCTTCGTTCAAGGAGATCGGATCGGTCCGGGTGACCGAGAGGGAGGCGTTCAGGAAACCGCGTCCTGCTCTTCTCCGCAGAGTTCCTGTTTGCCCTACCGATCTCGTTTGCGAGAGCCGCGCGATGCCAAAAATTGTTTTTTTTTTTAATTTAGGCGCATTATGTGATCATTTCAAGTCACGAGTTGCTTTCTTGCCCCCGAGATCTCTTGCGCTCCTATAAAGAGGACGGGAGAGGATCTCTCGCGCTCCTTTTGATCCTATAAAGAGGACGAGATACTCAATAGCTGAAGAAACTAGCAATAGGGAATGCATATATAAAGCAGGGTTTATCAACTGCCATCACTACTCCTTTTAGTAAGGTACGCCTATCTGTCTGTGGGATCCATGTGCCACCCATGTGGAAGGAAAAACAACAACAACTCAGAGGAACTTGTCCATCTTTCCATGCAAAGTTCTTGCTCAACCACTGCACTGAGTCAGGGCTCATGGAATCAACCACAGTCAATTGGGTTGCATCCACATTTTGATCTGAGGCTCAGCAAACTGCATTAGCTACGCTTCTTGGTGTGATCCTCTTTGAAAACTACATAGATCCTGCACCTTCCCCAAATACACTCTTTCCCCCAACTTGTCAAAGTATCTGTGAGCGTTGTCTGCCATCCCAAGATTCAACTATAAAATCTACTCATTGCAGAATACCTTATGCCACCAGACTTGAAATTCTAGACCTAGAAAACCTAGAACTATGACACCTTCGGTCCGATCTAAGTATAGTATATAAAATCATACATTGCAATGTCCTACCTGTCAATGAATGCTTCAGCTTCAACCATAACAATACAAGAGCTCACAATAGATACAAACTCATGGTTAACTGCACCAAACTTGATTGCAGGAAATACGACTTCAGCAACAGAGTGGTCAATGGCTGGAATACTCTACCTGACTCTGTGGTTTCTTCCCCAAACCCCAACAACTTTAACCTTGGACTGTCTACTATTGACCTCACCCCTTTCCTAAGAGGTCTGTAGGGGGCGTGCATAAGCGCACCAATGTGCCTACCGTCCCTGTCCTATTGTTTCTTTTATTTTTCTTATAAGTATCCATGTATTCATAACTATGTTTATACTTATACCTATTATCTTGTAAGCAATTGACAAACCAAATAAAAATAAATAAATAGATCTAATGGGAGGGGGGAGAAGAAGATATCTAACCCAAAGGCACAAATTAAGAGCATTTTTAGAGGAGGAAAATCCCTCTTCCATAAAATAATGATTTATTTCAGCATGCCTTCAACAACAAATGTTGTTTTCCTTATGTGGCATTCAATTTTGCCCTAGTGTGATACATTCCAGACAACTATTTTATATTATTTATTTATTTGATTTGTCAATCGCTTACAAGATAATAAGTATTACAAGATAATAAGTGATGGATGCCTCAAGGATTTTTTTTAGCTCCTCTACAATATGATTACTACTCTACAACAACATGCTATAGTTACTGCTACAACAAAAATGCTATGCAGATTTGTCCTTGTCTGTTTTACATATCCAATACCCCCGCCCTCTGCAGTTTTCAGCGGGGAAAGTGAGATATTCTTATTAAAACTAATGGCTCTTTTTCCTTCTGGTTTGCCAATTTCTCAAAGGGACTTGTTTATACAGCCACTGAGTTATCAGTGTCAAGGTGTTCAGTCTCTCCCCTTCATTACATCCATAGTTAGTTCTACCTAGTATTTTAATACTTCATGCTCTTTATCAGGGCAATTAATTTTGACCATTTTTAATCATAACTAAACATAATATTTCAGAAATTGTGTGCTCCTTAATCATAATGGCTGTGATCATCATTCCGAGGTGTTGAAAAAAACCAAGATGTTATTCTAATGATGCTCTTTAATTCTTTCAAGACTGAATTTTCTCAGTGTGTCTATAATTTAAGATGAGTTCGGTGTGAATGAACACGTTAAAGAATCCTTCTATAATCCTTCTATGGTTTCTGTGCTATCTTAAACAGTAAAAAATGTATATATCAGCACAGTTTAATGAAGATAGTACAAAAGTTTCACCCACTTTTCAAATTGGACAGTCTCCTAGCTGTTTTAATCACATTTAAAAACCATGTATAGAACTAAAGACACTAAAAGGACAAGGAAGTTATTATAACAAGGTAGAATACATCAATGATAGAAAAATATGAGTGTAACTATCGCTCAAACCTTGCTGTAAAATGTATATATGTATATATATATATATATATATGTCTATTTGTTTTTAATTGCATAAATGTTTAATAAAAAAGCCCATGTCTTATTTTCTAAATTGTTTTATTACAATGTAGTCCTCAACTTAATGATCACAACTGAGCTCAACGTTTATGTTAAGTGAGACATTTGTTAAAGGAGTGTTGCCCCTTCTTATGACTTTTCTTGCCGTATTTGTTAAGTGATTCACTACAGTAATTAGTAACATGGTTATTAGGTGAATCTGGTTTCCCCATTGACTTTGCTTGCCAGAAGGTCACAACAGGGGCTCATGTGACTTCAGAACACTGCAACTGTTATAATATAAGTCAGTTGTCAAATATCTGAATGTGAATGCTGCAATGATCATAAGCGTGAAAAATGGTCATAAGTCACTTTTTCAATGCCATTGTAACTTCAAATGGTCACTATACCTGTAATATATTAATACTCATAAATGCCCTGCAAACGGTTTTCTGGGGGAGGGTGGGAAATACTAACACAACAAAATGTATAAACATTTAGTTGAATGTTATTACTGGAGATTTGGAGTACTTGATGTTTTTTTAAAAATATTGGAAATGCAACACAAAGCAATAGTAATTTTTATACTTTTACATTTCAAGTTTATCTCACAAATTGTCCTACCCTCCCCCAAGCTAAAATTATTTCAGTTTGCTATACTGAAGATGCTCTTGGAAAATGACGCACACTTAGTTTGCAATCCTCCTTTTATATTGTTTGTGAAATCAGTGACAAAACACAATAGCAGAGAACAGATCAAACCAGAGTTTCAGAATTGCCAGTCAGCATGACCACTATAGAATCTGGAAATTATAGTCCAATACATGGAAGGCAATAATATAGTATCAACAACATTCAGGTAATTGACTGCAAGATGATTATGATCAATAATGATAAAGACATTATATGTCATGTAATTTTGTCATCTCAGTAGGCTAATTATTCTATTTCTTGCAAATTAGATACAGATGTGTCCTAGATCAGATTTGAGCCACCAGTGCATTTATCACAGAAGGGCTATTACTGGTTTATTACCAGCCATAGGTTTCTTTGCATATTACTTCATGGACTGATGAAATCTACCCAGTTTATTCCATTGCTCCACCATTCACATCCTGATTTATTCGTAACTAGAAAAATCCCTGTGGAATTATAAGGGTAAACAGAGGCAAGAATGATAGGTAATTGTGCATCTTTGTGATTTACAGTCAAGGACATTATGCCCTCAATATATTATACAAAATAATTCTAGTGGGAAACATAGGATAGCCTTTTAACTCAACTGCAACAGTTCAGTGTTTTGTTTTGACTAAATAGAGTATAGACTCGAAACAGCAATTATCACCTTTGGAAATAATGGCATAACATTTTTGTGATCACATGTTAAGATTAGAAAACTATTGTCCATGATCAGTATTGCTAATTACAATTCACCCAGAAAACTCTCAGGTTTTTTTGTATAAGACTCCATTGTTAATGCACAATGGCAAAACTCAACAAATGCAATGAAATGATGAAGGAAAAACCATGTCATTGCTTCATGACAATGAATCCATTTGAAACCAGAATTTGATGCACATGTACTAAGATATGATTTGCATGCTGAAAATAGTTCTTAATTAGCAAGGGTACAAATCTTCTTTGGAGTAGAAATATAGATAAGCTATCATGTCTCCTTAAAGCAGTGTTTCTCTACCTTGATCACTTTAAGAGATGTAGACTCCGACTCCCAGAATTCCCCAGCTAGGGAATTCTGGGAGTTGAAGTTCACATCTCTTAAAGTGGCCAAGGTTGAGAATTACTCCCTTAAAGGATTAAAACAGCATTTACTGCTTTCTGTTTCTGCTAAATAAAGGTCTCCAATGCTGAAGGGGAGAGGAAGCCATACCAAAGTTATATTCCACCCATTGCTCTATATAGGAATCTATAGGGACTAGATATCACATGGTTCCCTCAGATTAATCTTAAAGGAGTAGCAGGAGCTGTTTGAAAAGAAACAATTTGAGGATGCCAATCCCAAGGAGCTATGGCCTAATTCTAAGGTCTTAGCAAAACTTCCACCCTCCCAGGCCTGCATTCAGATTGTAAAGCAAATATTCACTAAATCCATAACACCATTTTGTTCCCCAAGTTAGAGAGCAAGGAGATGCCAGACTTCTAGAAATAGTTATTTGGACTGTTGATCTATTCAGATGTACTTCAGCAACTATAATTTAATTAATCCAGCCCAAATGTGACTGGCTGGAGACCAGGCGGTCTGGAATAAAAGCTTTTGTCTGGACAAATGCTGAAATAACATCCCTACAGCTGGCTAAACTGTTCCTCACAATTAATTCTTCAATTGACCACTTGATAATATAACCAATGCCAGAACTGTTCTGAACTTTACTACATACACTGGAAGCCTTTGCCTAAACTCTGAACTAGACCTTGATCATGTTGTTATTGATGGTCCATGTGCTGATTTTTGACCCAAGATTTTCTGGCTGTCCTTTTTGTTATGTGAAAACTAGAACAAAAAACACAAGCAGATGTTCTAAACTGTCTATCAGAGCTGAAGACACGAGGTAGAAGCAAAAGAGAAAGAAGTAACTGGTCCAGAGGTGCATAAGGTCTTTATTTCCAAACACTTTGTGGGAAATGTCAATTTTGGAAGATGTCTTGGTAGAAAATATAGTGTACAATAAGTCTCTCCAAGTAGCAAAGTAGCCAAGTGGTTTATAGGACAATGAAGGATTCTAGCTTAGGAAACAAAAGGTTTGTATCAAAAAAATAACCATGTACCACTCAAGTGTTAACATGATTAAAATGATAATTGCATCAATTTCTTAGCCCAAATTGTGGAGTGTTGAACTTGAAGGCAGTCTGTTTAACCATGGAAGTAATATCAGATATCTGAAGGGTCACTGAAGAGAGTCAGACTGTATTTTTCAGTAGATTTCTCTTGCTCTCGAACTGTTTGTGAGAACTGTCATTCCCAAGGAACAAAGAAGTAGATTGAGTTTCTGCCTACATTTATAGGAAAGTGTACTTTGAAGGACAAGCTTTGCTTAGAGTAAACTATTGCTCAGTTTAAGGTTTGGCTGCTATGTTCAGGCATCCATATTAAGGTAACTTTATTTCCCGTGGCTATTATAGAATTCTGTCTTGGAAGCATTAATTTATTTTTGAGATAGCCCAGTTCTTTACCAAAATCTGAAGTTACTTCCAAAAATCAACAGAAACATACCTAAAAACAAACACAAAAAAATCAGAGAATTCCAGATGGAAAAAAATTAAATGGTCTGGCTCCTTGTGTTATCTATCTGCTACTACATCTCTTTTTTCTGCATTTGTGATCAGTTGAAAAGCAGCATTTTAAAGTTGAGATGTCATCTTTGGCTTCTGGCATACTTTGTAATGACGTCATATGTCATTTCCATTGTGACATATATGTCATCATTTGCCCATACCATAAACACCAAGAGCTATCATCTGTATGACCAATAATCAAAATAATATTTATTCAGCACACATCAAAGTCTTATCAACATTTATATATTCTCATTACAATCTTTATCAATATAAAACTGGCTTCAGCCGGAAGTAAATTTGAAAAAGGAAGGCTAGAATGACACTTTCCTCCCCATCTGGAAGTTGATCTTTAGTTTTATAGAGTAACACATGTTGATTTTACTTCCAGATACCCAATCAGTTTCTATTAGTGTCTATTTAAATGCTTTAGCCAAAAGCAATGTTCTTTTCTGAGCACCACTGCTTCAGCTATTAAGAACAGGAGCCATTAATCAGTCAGTCCTAATCACAGATGTGTATTATTGAGCACAGATTAATTTGGGGAATTTCATTTGCATTCAGAAATTAGGATCAGCTGGGTAGCATGCACAGTTTATGAATGTCTACTCAGACAGCCAAGTCAGCATGACTTGATCCTGGACCCCAAATAAGTAAACACTCAAGCAGATGAATTCATAACCTATCAACACTTCCAGGCAAATAACACTTCACATTCATTTCTAATGGAACTTCTACAGCCAACTGAATTATTTAAAGGTGAAATATTTAGCTGCCAAAAAGGGATGAGAGAAAGGCTGGATACACCGTACAGTGTAGTGTCAAACTCGTGGTCTGCGGGCCAGATGTGTCATACGTTGGCTATGCCCACACCTGTTTTAGCAAAGGGGAAAAAAGTCATGATACATCACGTGGCAATGCAGTGACAATGCAAGTTTGATACCTCTGGGCTAGAATAAATGAAAGATTTGAATTATGCCATAAGACAATGCAGAACTTGAAGGACAGGTAAGCTAGTAAGGTAGCTCCCTTATTAATATTCTGCCTATTTTCTTTAGTTTTGCTTTCATACTTTTTAATGCTTCTTAATAATTGTATAATGGTTTTAGATAACTTTATTTATTTTTGGATTGTTGTACACCACCAAAATCACTTCCTTAAGATCAGTAGCTATATAAATTAGATAGAAATATTTGCTTGGTTTAGTGTAACCCATCTAAATTTGTTTGTAGAACATGATTGGTTTTTCATTACTATTAACAGATAAAGAAATATGAAATACTGTTGTTTATATCAAGGGTAGTCACGTTAGTTCGTGTCTTAGCTTCCTCTGCTCCAGAAAGTTTTGTTTCATAATCTTTTGAAAGGTTATTTAGAAATTGAAAGAATATTTAGAAACTTGTTCCAAGAGTAGTGACTATGGAACTATGGCTTAGCCATGCCAGGCCCTTTAATCGGAGAGGTGAAAAGTTGTTTTTAAATAAGAGGTGAAATTATTAGAGGAGGTCTATTCTTGTAAAAGTGTCCTAAGCTCACTTTCAATTTGATATTGGTAAGATAATTAATATCTGTTCAGTTTTAGGACCATATATCCTGAATACTATAATATTCAACCCACATTGTTTTTGAATGCAATATTCTAATTGGCACAACTGCTGGACCCTTAAATGTCTCCCCTCAGCTTATCATGCAAAGAGACTCAACAATATAACCAATCCACAAATCAAACAAATTAATTAAGTGAAACAAAATGAATCCTTATACAGTCTGAGATAAAGTTAAGAGACACTCTATGAGGTTAAGTAGCAAGAATTCAAGACTAGAATAAGCAGATAACCCAGCACCAAATAAGGAAAGTTTACAATTGTTTATTTATTATATTTCTAGGCTACCCAACTTGAAAGGACTATGAACAGTTCCCCGGAATTTAAAAACAGCAGCCATATACCATATTAAAAAATCAGAAAATAGCAACCTTTAAGAAAATAAAACTATGCCTTCATATCCCCAGTAATTCACAGAGACTATCCCCCATCTCAAAGCAAGAACTGAGGCAGAGGTCCAGGGGTGGGATTCTACCAGTTTGCACCTATTCTCTAAACCGGTTGTTAACATTCTAAGCAGTTCAGAGAACCGGTTGTTAGAAGAAATTACTGGCCTAATCCTGTAAGGAAGGCAGGAAGGAAACATTCTGGTGTTGCTTACAGAAACTGCCTCTCCATTAACCCTTATTACATTCTTGGCAGGACTAGACTTCCTGTCTCAGGAACTTCTCTGGAGTTTTTTTCCCCTCCTTTGCAGGTACTTTGCTCGTGTGGAGTGACCATTCAAAGTTACAATGGCACTGAAAAAAGTGACTTATGACCATTTTTCACACTTACGACTGTTGCAGCATCCCCACAGTCATGAGAGGCCAGGCGAGGAGATGCGTGCCTCGATGTAAGTGATATTGAGTTGGCCACATCCAGCCAATAACATGACAACCAAGCCATGTCCACCCAGTCACATGACCACCAAGCCACACCCACCAACTAAGCCACACCCACAGAACCAGTTGTTAAAAATTTGAATCCCACCCCTGCAGAGGTCTCCAAACTTGGCAACTTTAAGACTTGTGAACTTCAACTCCTAGAATTCTGGGAGTTGAAGTCCACAAGTCTTAAAGTTGCCAAGTTTGGGGACCCTTGGACTCTGAGGAAAAAGCCAGGTATTTAAAAATGCTTTAAAACAGGTGAAATGGAACTGAACAAATTCCTGGGGGCTGTTCTCAAAGAGCATCCTGAAAAAGGAAAGAATGAAGATTAAAATTGTCCAGTATGATAGAAATCAGTAATAGTTTCTTAACCATCACCATGTCTTTTAAAGTAGTGGAACTACCACACATGCCCCCAGCCACTCATCACCTGTTTCTCTGCAAAGAGAAAAGACAGAGGAACCTTACAATAATTCAACATAACTTGGTCAAAGTCCTGACCATTTATAATCATCAATCTAGCCAACACTAGTTCATTTTTAATTGTAACAATATGTGGGCATTCCTAACAAATAGGCAGACTGGCTTTCTTAATTGACTGAATGTTTTTAATTAGAACACATTAGAAACTGCAAACTAAGATACAGGCAGTGAATCAGTTTATGTTGTTCCTGAATAATTTAGTGTGGCTAAGAACATTTGGTGTACAAAAATATCAACAATGGCACTTTCCTGGAATGACTGAGCAAATTTAGGGATCCCAGTTGGGATAAAGGGTGTCAAAAATCAGAGTTCATTGCATTCTTAATGGATTGTACTCCTTGATTACAATAGTGCAAGAATGGGATGTAATACTATTCTGGATGCATAAAGATTTACATGGAAAGGCAGAAAAATGTTTTGAGCTATGAATAACAATCAGCAAAGTGCATTGAAACATCAAACAGGCACATAATCCTCTAGACTGGAGTAGTGTTTCCCAACCTTGTTCAACCTCCAGATGTGTGGACTTCAACACCAAAAATTGCTCCACACTCATGTGTTATTAGATGAAGGGACTTTACCCAGAGTATCCAGTTAAAAACAAGGCATGGTTCAGCTGTTTCTTTAGGTAGTAGAGATATTCCTTCTGCATGTCTCATTGAATTTTTCAGCTACTATGGATTACCCATGTATTTCTCTTAATTCAGAATTGGTTCCAGCCCCATCCTATATAGTAAACTTACCAGCAGGCTTCACTTTCTCTTGGGATAGCAAAGGATAATTTGAAAAGAAGCAGGATGCCCCCACAAAAAAGGTTTCTTCTTCAAAATATTCAAGTGAATACAGAGCCATCCTTAAATTTATCTTCCTTCTTCAGCAACAAATGCTCAAATTTTTCATTTATTGTTATTCAGATAATATGCAGAAACAGTGTGCCATTCACAATTCAGCTGCATGCAGATTGAGAAATTTCTGTTCTGAGGAGTTATTCACAGGCCCTCTTTTAAAGATTCCTCACCAACCTTTTGGAAAAATGTTTGTCTTCCTGAGCAGTCTAGTAAAATTTTAATCACTTTTTCTATGATGTCTAAATGAAACGTAAGGTCTCAAACTCATATTGTGCAGGTAAGGGTTGGTTCTAGTCCCTTGGATACAACCTCAGTGTGCTTTTTTTCTGTTAGGCTGTCAGAATTTCAAGTTTGATATTTCTAGTTCAAATAGGATTTTAGAACATTATATACATATATATATATATATATATATATATATATATATATATATATATATTTCGTAGATTTTCACAGGTAAAGGTATGTAGGTCTTGGTGTATTCGGGTCTTGTCCCGTGTAAGATTGAGAATACCTTGGCAACGTTTGACGAAATCTCATCCGCATCTTCAGGCTGGTGTCTTCAGTTTCGTTCTCCTGGGAGAAGTGTGTGATCGTGGCTGTTTTTCCCTTTTAAACTCTAGAGTTGGCTGTGTGTTACTTCTTGATTGGTTTGTGGAGTTGATGTATGCAGATTGGATGGCTTTTTCCTGAGACCCTGTGTGGCTGAGGTGCTGGCTGTGTGTCTCTCAGCCTTTTTGTTGTAACGACCTGGGTAATGGGCTGTGTGATGACCTTCTGAGTTCTATTGTTGTGACGTCCTGGGTGTGGTGCTGTAATCTCCTGGGTCGTTGTCTGTGTTGCAACCTCCTGATGTTTTGTGTTGTGATCTCCTGAGTTCTGTGATGTAGTATCCTGGGTGGAAGGCTGTGATGTGACATTCTGGGCCTTGGTTTGGCTCCGAGTTTGAGGTCTGGCTACGTGTTTATAGCGTGTGTCAGTTTGCTTAGTTTGGGGGTTGGAGGAGGGTGTAGCAGCTGGTGTTGCAGCCATGGTCTGGTTTCTGGATGGTGGTTGCCTTTCATCTGTGGCGTGGGCTTGGGTTTGAGTCTGGTGAAGGAGATTGGTGGTGGCATCATGTGTTATTTTGGGTCCGGTGTTGGTTTTCGTGGCTGGGACTCGTTTGTTGATTAGGGCTAGTTTCCAGATGTCTGGTAGGCGGGAAGTATCATCCTGTTTATTCATGTTATGGGGGTGTTTCTCTATTTCAATGGCTTCCCTAATTATTCTCTTGTTGAAGTGTTCAGTATTGGAGATAAGTTTGGATCCCTCAAAATCAATTTCATGTCCTGTGGCTTTAAGGTGCTGGAAAAGGAGGAAGTTTTTCTTCTTTTCTGACTGTGTTCTTGTGTTCTGCGATGCGTGCATTTATTCTCCTGTTGGTTTGTCCAATGTATGTGGCTGGGCAAATTTTGCATGGTATTTTATAAACTCCTTGGTTTTCTAGCTGGATCTTGTCTTTGGGGTTTCTTAAGATGTTGGCTATTTTTTGGTCAGTGCCAAAGGCTGTCCTGATATTGTGTTTGTGGCGACGTTTCAGCAGAATCTCATCTGCCATCATCAGGCTTGTGTATAGGGTTTGTCTGTGTGTCAGGCTTTCACAGCCGTTTCAGTTTTAAATTTGGTGCTAGCCTCCTGCTGTGTTAGAATGGTTTTTTCTTCATCCTGATTGGTTGGGAGTCTTGGTCTGTGTTTATTGGTCTTGGAGTTTGCTGTGTTCTGCTTGATTGGTGTTTCTAATATCTTTTGTCTGTTTTGTAGCATTTTTTGTCTTGATTGGCTGGCAACATTGTGTTTCCTGTATTGGGGTTTTTTAGTGCGGCTTGGCTTCGGGTGAATGGCCGATGATGGCAGATGAGATTCTGCTGAAACGTTGCCAAGATACTCTCAATCTTACACGGGACAAGACCCGAATACACCAAGACCTACATACCTTTACCCGTGAAAATCTACGAAAACAAATATATATATATATATTTCTTAAGTTTTCATGGGTATTTATATGTATGGTATTCAGTTTTGTTGTATTTTTCCCACATCATTATAGTTGTGCTTTTAAAGTTGTAGCGACGTTTCGACAGAATCTCATCTGCCATCATCAGGCTTGTGTATTGAACCCAACACACAAGTCTGATGATGGCAGATGAGATGCTGTCGAAATGTCGCTACAACTTTAAAAGCACAACTATAATGACGTGGGAAAATACCCGAACAAAGCTGTACAAATCCAATCCAGGCTGTTTTAGGCATTTTTTTCAGTTTTTTACTCTTGATAAATTAGTAAGCTACACTAAAAATACCCCAGGCACTGTAACAGATGTGTTAACACCAAATTAGTCTCAATGTCTAATTAATATGAAGGAAGTCTAACACAAGTCTATCGATCACTAAACTTCTTATAAACTCCAGTGCCACCTCTACTACATCTGATAGATATAACCTAAGCATATTCAGAACTAAGACATGAAGCAGATATCTCTCCCTCTCTCTCATCAGTTCTTTAAATCAATAGCACAGAAACATTATGAGAGTAGTGTGCTTTGTTCTGGAATAAAGCAGAATGTTAATATTAAGTTTGCATTCTGAAGAGTACAAGTGAAAAGATAAGATGAAAAGAAAATGGGAGTTTAGGAATCCATATCAGTTCAAGAAACAAATCCCAGAAGTCAGCAATAGATCTTTTATGATATAACGTTGATAGGTAAAATATGTTACGGTGTCAATTTAAGACTAGCTAAGGAATATTTTTAGGAGCTGACTGTAACTTTCATTATTATCTCCCTGTCATGTATGGTTACATTTCTGGTCAAAGCTCTGGATATGTCCCCTGATTTTTGTGATAATAAATGGTTTGGTCTCTGAACCTAGCATGTTTTACACTTGGGGTAATCAATCATGTTATTCCCATAAGACATTAATATTGAATGTTCAGCAAGTCCAAATAAAGAAATACTAGCTAGCACTAAACCCCAAAATATAATTATCTCATAACAGTCCTTTGCCTTTGTCTACTCTTCCATTGAACATAATCTAATGGTCAATATTAAGGTAACTGTGCTTTTAGTGGGTTTTTTTTTAATATGAGTCATCCACACTCAAGAGCTGTTCACTTCTTTTTTTATTAATAAGCTGAATTAGTTCAGAGAGTGGTTAGGTCCAGCTGCTGAAAAATCAGTTGTTTTGTGTATCCAGAAATGGATCAAGACTTTTAGCATTTCAATCCTCCCTACTTAAGATCACTTTGTCCTTCTGAAGTAGCAATTGCTGATATAATAAAATACTTTTGGTTTTTACATTCTAGATAAAATCAGTGTAACAATTTAGAGACCGAATAGTGCCTGTCTATTCTAGTTAAACATCTGAACAGCACATAAAACCATAACAAATGAATGCCTGTTTTGACTTGCTTGCACCAATTATATACTAGCCTGTTATTTCTTCGTTTTTATTTCTTAAAAAGCAAGCGGTCATGGAAAGGTGAAATCGATGAGCTCACACATATCTTAGCAAGCACCAGTTTAACCTCCCCTTTTGCGATATTTTCCATCCCTCTATTTGACCCATTTTGAGTTTACTCTGGTCTCTGGTTTTATTGGTTTACTCTGATCTCTGGTTTTAATAGGTTAAAAATATCAAAATTATTTCAGAAAGACCAAATGTAAATTAAAGAGCAATCAAAAGTAGCATCAATGTTCCTGAGTTTGCATATAACTCCTGAGTTTACACTAGGATAAATGAGGCAAAATGCTACATTTCGGGCTGCAAGCTAAGCAGTAACTGTACTTTAAAATATATTGGCATTGTAATTCTAAAGAATTACAAAGTAAACTAGTGAATACTCCCAGTGGAGAGGGGAAAAGAAGATCTATCATCTGATGAGGGTGGTTTCTTTTTTCATAAACCGAAGCTACATGTACTGCTGGTTAGATCAACTGGGTAATGTTGTTGGGCTTTAATTAATTGCATGTAAGGCTCCATCATCTCAAATTAATCTCAAGTATAGCTTATATAAGGGTCACAGGCGTTTTTCCCCTTTTCTTTTCTCTGAATGTGATATATTTATCTTATGCCTTGTGCTGCAAATAGAGTCAAATAACTGTCTTCTTGATGGCTGCAGCCTTCACTATTGTAACAGCAGCTTGGAATTTTTGTAAACTAACCAGACAAATGGACAAAACACATATGGAAAACTCAAGAGGGTTCCTAACAATTTATTGTTTTCTTTTTCATTCTGGAATGCTTTGAATTACTCCAAGAACTAACATTACTCAGGGGGCAATAACAATTTTTTTTAATTCATATTTATAACCCACCCTTCTCCGGAGACTCAGGGTGGCTTACAATTTTTTTGGAGCACAACCCAATGCGCTCAGCAATAGCCTTCATTCCATTGTATATGCCTGCTTATTACTAGGGCTTTTTTTTTGGCCCCCCCCCCGCCCCAGCAGCATTTTCACAAAGTCAGCTTATTGCCCCCAACAATCTTGGGTCCTCAATTTACCTACCCCGAGAGGATGGAAGGCTGAGTCAACCTTGAGTCTGGTGGGATTCGAGCCTGCATTAATTGCAGGCAGCTGGAACTAAGTGCTAGGCGTTTAACAGCCTGCACCACCAAGGATCTTGATACCCTCAACTTATGACCACAACTTATGACCACAACTGGGATTGAAAAGTTCATTGTTAACTAAAGCATCAGTTGGGAGCACCCAATTTTACAATCTTTTTTGGCCATAGTTCAAATCACCACTGTTGTTAAATGAGACATTATGGGACTATGATTTCAATGATGATACGCAGTTGTACATCTCCACCCCAGGCCACATCAGTGATGCCCTCTCTGTGGTATCCCGTTGTCTGGATGTGGTGCAGATCTGGATGGACAGGAACATGCTTCAGCTCAATCCGGCTAAGACAGAGAGGTTGTGCATACCGACATCTCGGTCCAGTCAGGAGATTCCACCTTTGGTCTTGGGGGGAGAGGTGTTGCGCCCCATGGACAGGGCACAGAACCTGGGGGTCCATTTGGATTCATGGCTCAGGTTGGAGGAGCAGGTGGGAGCCGTGGCCAGGGGGGGCTTTGCCCAGGTCCAGCTGGTTCACCAGTTACACCCATATCTGGACCGAGATGCCCTGTGCACGGTCACTCAGGCACTTGTCACCTCTCGACTCAACTACTGCAATGCTCTCTATTTAGGACTGCCCTTGCATACCATCCGGAGGCTTCAACTGGTGCAGAATGCGGCCACGCGGGTTGTGATGGGAGTCTCCCGGTACTCCCATGTTACGCCCCTCCTGCGTGACCTGCACTGGCTACTGGTTGCCCACTGGATGAGATTCAAGGTTTTGGTACTAACAGTCAAAGTCCTATGAGACATGGGTCCGGGTTACTTACGGGAGCATCTCCTGCCGGCATCGAATGCCAACCGCCCTGTACGAGCGCACAGGCAGGGACTCCTCGGGGTGCCGTCTGCGACTCAGTGTCATTTGGCGGTGTCCCGGGGGAGGGCCTACTCTGTAGCGGCTCCCACTTTATGGAACCAACTACCCCTGGGGCTCCGTTTGGCCCCCGACCTCCGCACTTTCCGCCATGATTTAAAAACCTGGTTGTTTGAACAGGCTGGGCTGTGCTGACTTCTCGGGGGGGTTATATTTTAAATTGTAATGGGTTTTTAGTTGAATTTGGCTTGTTTAGTTTAATCTTATTTTAGTTAAGTAACTTATTGTGCTGTTTTTAGTTGTGAGTCACCCCGAGTCCTTTTGGAGAGGGCGCATACAAGTCAAATTAAATAAATAAATAAATAAATAAATAAATAAATAAATAAATAAATAAATAAACCTTTCCTGCCAGCTTCCCCATTGACTTTGCTTGGCAGAAGCCAATTGGGAAGGTTGCAAACGGTGATCACATGATCGCAGGGATGGTGCAACTGTCATAAGTGCTAGGACCAATTCATAAATAACCTTTTTTCAATGCCCTCGTAACTTTGGCCATGAAATGAAGGGTCATAAGTTGAGGACTCTCTGACTGAAAAGAGCACTGATTGACTCATGGTGTTTGTTTTTCTTCTAGGTTGGTAGGAGTACAATAAAGATAACTTCACAGCCAACTTTAAAATGCTTTTGTGATGGTCTTCATAGATTCTTCTTCAGAGGATGAGGAGTGATTGTTAACTATTAGGGTCAGAATCCAGGAGCAGGGAAAAAAGGAAGAACCAGGGAACCTGCAATCCAAACTTCCAATCAGGATTTCCCTAACTCCTCAAGGTTTATGAGGGTGCTAGTAGACTGACAATGAAAGGGATGAAAGCATGTGGAATGTGATAATGCAGGGCAAAATTTCTTGGGAGTAACTGTCTACTCAGGAGTTATTATTGTCCAAACTAAGCTTTGGAGAATCAGAGAGGATCCAGTGTTGGAAACACCACTTTTACTTTTTGTGTACCTGATTACCTGCAGGGGTGGGATTCAACCGGTGTTACTACCAGTTCAGTGAGAGTGCGTTTTGCTGTGCACGTGTGTAAAGCATTTGCAAAATGCCACTCGGTTAGCTGACAAGCCCTGCGCGTGGGTGTGCAGCATTTGAAAATCCTCTTCTTTCCTGCTTTTTCAACCTCAGCTGTACGGTGCAAAGCAGCTGAGGTTGAAAAAGCAGGAAATAAAGGACAGCCAAGAGCCCGGGCGGGAGGGTGGGCCAAACAAATGAGCAAAAGGTCATAGCAGTGAAGCAATTCTGTATCTGCTGCTCTTCAGAGCTACCGGTTCTATAGAACTGGGCTGAACCAGTAGCATCTCACCCCAGATTACCTGCATGAATCTTTGTCTTATCCTGTATAAATGTCTACTTTGACTATGGCCTAATTTGTACCCTGAGCTTACCATATTCTTCAATCCTCTGATGTGGGAAGGAAACTCCTTTGCTACCTCAGCTGACTTCTGGATCATTGCTAGACTGTCTCTCTCTGTTTCATCCCCTGGCTGGTTGTTATTTGGCTAACAGAAAAGTTTAGCAAGTTCTATCTGCAAGAACAGTGTCTCCTCAGCAGGAACAGGAAGAGCGTTTAAGGCTACACAACTTTCCATAAATAAACAAGCAAACAGAATTGTTAAAAGAGTAAAGATAGGGGTGGTTCATTGCATGGGGGAGGAGGAACCAAGGTTATAGAGAATGGGTGATAAAACTGTAGATATTTTAGGAAAATTAGAATTGCACATTGCCGAGCACACAATGGATGAGTCATGTGGGGCACAATAAAGCAGCTATACAGAGCTCTTGAGTGCCGTTACATTAGTGGAGAGGCTGTGGTAGGCAGTAATTTGGCAAAAACCTAAATTGAACACCCCAGAATGTATTCCAGGGCATCCCACATTACTTGGGCTGAAATTGGAAAGAAACATTCTTAAATTCTAATTGCACTGTTTTCTTTTTATTAAAGCGAAAGCCTTCAGGAATGAACATAAACAGAGCTGAGACGATTGCTTGAGGCTAAAAATAAAAATCACTGAAGGCAGCGGCTGTACAAAGAGAATAAGCTTTCCGAAGACTGGAATGTTTGTGGACAGTGAGGAAGGCCTGATTCAAGCAACAGATATTTAAGGCAACTTTCTGTATCCTTTGAAGACTTCTCTTTTCGAGTTGTGCAGCACGTCTGTGAAGAAAATGCCAGCTTCTTCTCAAACTAATCCTGTTTCATAAGGGGCAACATTCTAGATCTGGTTTGCTGCTCAATGGATGTTGACAACACATCAGAGAGAGAAGGCCTCTTTCTAACTGCCTTTCCCTAAGCTGACCAGAGAAGACTGCTTCTGTCACTAAACTACAAACCAACAATGTCTTAGCCTGGTGTGTCATGTGGACCTGGCCTATGTGTTTATTGAACTCAGAACATTGATATTAATTGCATAAACCCTAGTTGGGTTAACCATGGTTACCCTTGTATGAACACAGCAGTAGCCTTTCAGACATAAACCCTAGTAATTAATTAATTAATTAATTAATTATATGTGTGTGTGTGTGTGTGTGTGTGTCTTGGTGTATTTGGGTCTTGTCCTGTGTAAGATTGAGAATATCTTGGCAACGTTTCGACATCTGTCATCTTCAGGCTGATGTCTTCAGCTTTGTTCTTCTGGGAGAAGTATGTGATAGTGGCTGTTTTTCCCTTTTAAACTCCAGAGTTGGCTGTGTTGTTACTTCTTGATTGGTTGATGGAGTTGATGTACGCAGATTGGATGGCTTTTTCCTGAGACCCTGTGTGGCTGAGGTGCTGGCTGTGTGTCTCTCAGCCTTTTGTGTTGTAACGACCTGGGTAATGGGCTGTGTGATGACCTTCTGAGTTCTATTGTTGTGACATCCTGGGTGTGGTGCTGTAATCTCCTGGGTCGTTGTCTGTGTTGCAACCTCCTGATGTTTTGTGTTGTAATCTCCTGAGTTCTGTGATGTAGTGTCCTGGGTGGAAGGCTGTGATGTGACATTCCGGGATATATATATATATCCCATGTAGGTCTTGGTGTATTCGGGTCTTGTCCCATGTAAGATTGAGATATACCTTGGCAATGACGAAATTTCATCCGTCATCTTCAGGCTGGTGTCTTCAGCTTCATTCTCCTGGGAGAAGTGTGTGATCGTGGCTGTTTTTCCCTTTTAAAGCACCAGCAAGCACAAAGCCGAAGACACCAGCCTGAAGATGGCGAGTGGGATCTCGTTGAAACGTCGCCAAGGTACTCTCAATCTTACACAGGACAAGACCCAAATACACCAAGACCTACATATATATATATGTATGTATGTATGTATGTATGTATGTATGTATGTATGTATATGTATATGTAAATATTCTTCTTTCAGTAAATCAGAAGAAAATAGAAGGAACTTCAGAGATTTTACACCTGTATGTGTATGAGGGCGGTGGGTTCTCCCAGGTAGTAGCTGTTACATTCATTCCATCTATTTTGCTTTAAAAACAATACTGGTAGCATGAGAACAGACAAGACAAAATCAATAAGCTGGTGAATTGGCACAGAGCAGGAAGAAAAGTCATACCACCTATTGATCATTATATATTAATGCCTCCATACTCTGATTCCTTGTTTTGTTTAGTAAATCCTGATATAATAAGCTAGCCTGCATATGTTGTAGATGCGGGGATGTGGGGGGAATCAATAAGGATTTGAATGCCTGTGGGAAAGGCCTCACTCTAGCCGCTTTCTACAGCAGATGGCTTAATGTTATTAAAAGCTAGCAGAAGTGATAAATGTCATTACAAAGAACTGACAGAAGGACAGAGAAAGGAAGACATGTTTTCCATACAGTGGAAATTCCCATGCTTTCTAAAGTACTTCTAAAGGCTGGCTGATTTTATTGTTGGGAAAAAAACTATGCAATACAATTTTGATTCAAAGGGCAGCCACGGATGTAGTTTTCATGTAATTAGCAGGCTTAAGATGTATTTCCAGAGCTGCCAGAACCTGTTAAACCTTGCCAGTTTTCTTTTCTATAATCTTACTCAAAAAGGAACTTTTATTGCAAGAGTGATCCTTGACTGCACAATAAGGGCCATAGTGTGTGGTTTTTTTAATTTTAAAAAACTTTGGTAATAAACATTGTTATGTATAATTTATTTTTAAAGCTAAAGTGTATATCCAATCTGAAATCTAAACCAAATGAAGAAAGTGCATTGCACATTGTTGTGTATTTATGTTATCTGTATTTGTACGTTCGTGTGTTTTTTAACATTTGTAAATAAAGTTTTTTAAAACATAGTGTGGTTTTTTTCATGACACAAACTATGTTCAACTAGTAAATTGAAGAAATAGCAGTAGCACTTACTTATATACCACTTTACAGTGCTTTATAGCACTCTGCAATGTGGTTTGCAGAGTCAGCATATTTCCCCCAACAATCTGGGCCCTCATTTTACCAACCTTGGAAGGTTGGAAGGCTGACACAACCTTGAGCCAGCCAGGATTGGCCCCCCTGTTGTATAGAGTCCTTGTTGAAACGAATTGGACAATGGTATTGTATGGAAGGCTGTGAATAGAGTCTAGATATTTCAATGATTGCTGAAATTACTTCATACATCCTCCGTGCAATTATACAGCAAAGAGCAAATATTCCCATTTAGGTAGATACTAAAACTTTCCTGAATAAAACACAATTATACTAATTTCAATTTTTATAACATACCGTGCACTCTGACTCATGGTGGGAAAACAACCCAAGTCCTGGCAGGCATGAAGGAAAAGCTTATTCCTTTTGGCTAGTGGAGCGATGTTTCATCACATTAGGTTTAAACGGTCATGTAATATTAGCATACAGTATTTAGGTTTTTGTATGAAAAGATCAGTTCTAATAATCATAATGGGCTGTTGGAATAACCCTGGGAGACAACAAGAGAGCTGCAGCCTAGACCACAGTTAAACAAGAAGGAATGAGGGTGGAGAAAGCATCTCAGAAGGGACTCTGAGAAGTCAAGCCAGAAGAGGGGAGAAGTACTTTCAGGCTTGTCAGATTCTGTTACTATAATTGTACAATAAAAGTAGTGCTAGAATGCATGGTTCAGTTTCCTGCCTGGACTACCATGAAGGGCTGACTGTAACCAATACAGTAAAGATAATTGTTACCTTGACATAACTGGTAATGTAAACTGAAGACTCTGTATATGCAAAATATGTTCAGCCAGTGAGCTATGACCTTTCATAAAAGCTTTTAAATGATGCCACATAGGAAAAGGGTTAACTAAGTTGTAAGTTTACTCTGGAGTAGGGGGCAGCATTAGCCTCCAGTATCTGAAGGATGCTTACTTCACTGAAACACTCACACAGCAAAAGCTTTGTTGAAATATTTTGGGTCTTACTTTACAAAAGAATTAAAATATCAAACCAATAGCATTAAAGGAAACAAAGAAAGGCAGTCCCTGTAAGATAATGGATTTTTATTTTATTTATTAATTGGATTTCTAAGCCGCCCCATCTCCCGAAGGACTCGGGGCGGCGTACAGTCATAAAAAATAATGCAATATACAATTAAAAAGAAATTAGATAAGAAACCCAATTAGGAGCTAAAAACGATAAAACAATCAATTAAAACTCCCATCCCCACCCTCAGCCCAGGTCAGCGAGTTGGAGCAACCAGGTTTTTAAGCCCTGACGGAAAGAGCGGAGGTCAGGGGCCACCTGAAGCTCCAGGAGGAGTTGGTTCCATAGGATGGGTGCTCCCACCCACAGAGAAGGCCCTACCCCTAGGGGTCGCCAGCCAACATTGTCTGGCTGATGGAACCCCAAGGAGGCCCTGTCTGTGAGAGCGCACGGGACAATGGGAAACAGTTGCTGGCAGCAGGGTCTCCCGTAAATATCCCGGTCCTAAGCCATGAAGGGCTTTATAGGTCAGCACCAGCACCTTGAATCTCACCCGGAGTGCAACCGGTAACCAGTGCAGCGCATGCAGGAGGGGTATAACATGGGAGCATCGGGACACTCCCATCACAACCCGTGCTGCTGCATTCTGGACAAGTTGAAGCCTCCAGGTGGTCCTCAAGGGCAGCCCCATGTATAATGGATAACATAATGGATTCATACATTACATTCAGCCATTATTTCTGAAAGCATATTGAGTAAATGATAATTGGTTAATTTTGCTCAGCGTTGCCATAAACTGCAATCATAAAGCTTGAAGTCTGGTTTCACGCAATGCACTAAGCTGAAATTAAACAAACCATATTATGGCTAAGGATAGTGTCCGCATCCAGTAAACAACTCAGTGGCATAAGAATGAACATTGCAACTCACCTACAAGTAGAAGGTAAGAGACTTTCAGACTTATATTAGGAAGTCTGTGTTGTGGTTCTCCAGCAGCCTGTGCAGATGGCAATGGAATCGGACAGTGGGGAAGAACAGGGACCAACCTGGGAGTCTGGAGAGGACTCAGATGAGGGTCCTGTGTCTGATGCAGAGATGGGGCCAGGACCATTTGGGAGTGGGGTGCTGACTCCGGAGCCTCCGGAGCCTCTGGAGTCTGGCAGCAGAGAGGCAGAGGAACAAGGGGAGCCTGTTCCCAGTGCGCGCGTGCACAGAGCTGCTAGAAGGCAAGAGCAGCTGAAACAAAAGGGGTGACTCGGGAGTAAGGCTTGGAGGTTATTGCCCGTCCCATAAGGTATAAAGGACAGGCAAAGGTGAAGAAACCTTTGTAGGAAGCAAAGTTGTTTGTTCTGTTTGGATTAATCCTCGAGGCTCTGTGTGGACTTTGTACTTTGGTTGGTTTTTTATAGTTTTTTGGCACTTTTGTTGTTGGCAGCAATTCAAACGAGAGAAAGGTGGGTGCTTATCTTGAGGGATTGTTTGGGACTCATTACAGGCTGGGAATGAACATAATTCCCAGCATTGAAATAAAACAAGAGTTGTTTGCTTAATTACGGTCTCAGAAGCCTTGGTCAGAACAGTCTGGTCACAGCATAGATGCAATTTAAGTACTTCTTCAAAGCTGAAATAATTTTGAGAGCCCTACAAAAAATCTGAGGCCACTAATCTAAAGACTGAACTCTTTGGTTAAACTCTTTGGACTGCAAATGAGCAAATTGGTTTTTTTTTTAAGAAAAGTTTTTATTTTTAAGACAAACATAAAAACATAAACCATCTTCCATTTTATATACATACAGTGTGCCAGTTGGTTACAAATCTTTTGTGCTATCCTTTTGTAGTCATCACTCACAATTTATATAAACTTTCACATTGTCAAGCTATATATGCTTATATATTTATCAGTTATTAATCATCCATGACTAAACTATTTATTCCATCATTTTATATGAGATATTCCAAATTTTATGTTAAAATTTATATTATACTTTCATCCAATGGTTATATATGTCTATATGATATTTTATATCAATCTATTAAACTTCTATTACAAAATTATCTAATCTATTAAATTACCAAGTCTTTTTGTCCAACCATTGATTAAAAAAATCCCATATCATATAAAATTTTTAATCTTCTTGTTCTCTAATTTCAAATGTCAATTTACTCATTTCAGCACAGTCCATAATTTTCTTAATAACTTCCTCCTGCATAGGTATTTTATCATTTTTCCAATTCTTAGCAAATACAATTCTAGCTGCTGTTAAAACATTTACAATCAAATATTTCAACTCTTTATTGTATATTTCCGGTATAAAAAAGATCTTTGGTTTAAAGTCTATATGTTGTTTTATCATTTTTTCCAACCATGTGTGGATTTTAGTCCAATATTTTTTTGCATCCAAACATGTCCACCACATATGGTAATATGAACCAGGTATCTGATGACATTTCCAACATTTATCCAATTTGTTCTTAAGCATTCTCACAATTCTCGTTGGGGGTAGATGCCACCTGTAAAACATCTTATACAAATTTTCTTTATATGCAGTTGACATTGTCATTTTATAATTTTGAGACCACAATTTTTGCCACTTCTCTAAGTCAATCCCATATCCAAAATTTTTCCCCCAAGCAATCATTGTTTCTTTAACTTCTTCTTCTTCCAATTTAAATTCTAATAAATGTCCATAAAGTTTTTTAATTACCTTTTCATCAGTACCCATCAAAAATTTATCTAAATCAGTCAATTTATCATAAATACCTTCTGTTTTAAAATCTTTATCAAATCTAGATTGTACTTGCAAATATGAAAAACAATTCCTTCCAATGCTTGCATAGATTTAAGTTCACCCTTTTCATTCAATATCTCACCATATCTAACTGTTTGTTCTTTTTTATATATTACTGGATAAGAAAAAGCTTCAATAGTAGATATCCATAATGGAATTTTTAAATAATATTGTCTTTTTATCTTCTCCCAGTTCAAAAACAGTGCCTCTCGAATATAACGTCTTCTAAAATACCCCTGTGTTTTAGTTCCCTTATACCAAAGGAAAGCATGCCATCCTAACAGCAAGTCATGCCCTTCTAAAGTCAATAACCTAGTATTTCTTAATGTTATCCATTCCTTTACCCACATCAAACTTGTCGCAGGATAATATAGCTCCCAATTGGGCAAGGCAAACACTCCTCTTATTCTTGCATCTTGTAATAGTTTAAGTTTTATTCTTGCTTTCTTTCCCTGCCAAATATATTTCAACACAATTCTGTTTAAGTCTTCAAAAAACTCTTTCCCTAGTTGGACTGGAATTGTCTGGAATAAATACAGAATTCTAGGCAATACATTCATCTTAATTGTAGATATTCTCCCAATCAATGATAATTGTAAATTTTCCCATTTTGCCAAATCTGTCGCAATCTGCTGTTTGAGTTTAATATAATTGTCCTCCTTCAGTGTGCTACATCTTGGTGTAATGTGTATCCCTAAATACTTAACCTTATTTGTGACCTGTATTTCTAAAACTTCTTCCAACTCTTTCTTTCATCTTGCTAACATATTTTTTGTTAATATCTTTGTTTTATCTTTATTTTTAAACCTGCTACTTTTCCATATTCTCTTTTCTATTAATTTAGGTGCTGTTTCCAATGGATCCTCTAATATAAATGCCAGATCATCTGCAAAAGCTTGCAATTTATACTCTTCCTTTTTAATTTTCATTCCTTTTATTTCTTTATCTTCTCTAACATTCCTATTCAACACTTCCAAAGTTAACACAAACAGCAGAGGTGACATTGGACAACCTTGTCTTGTCCCTTTTCTTATATCTATGGATTCTGTTAATTCTCCATTTACCATAATCTTTGCAGTTTGTTCATAATATATCATTTCAATGGCTTGAATAAAATTTTTACCAAAGCCCATTTGTTCCAATTGCAATAACATAAATCGCCAACTCACGTTGTCAAAGGCTTTTTGTGCATCTAAAAACATCAAAGCCATTTGCTTTTCTGGATGTGTCTCATAATATTCCAAAGTGTCCAGAATTATTCTCACATTATTTTTAATTTGTCTCTGGCAGAAATCCATTTTGGTCAACATGTATAAAGTTATTTAAGTATCTTTTCAGTCTTTCTGCCAAAATTGAAGCAAAGATTTTATAATCTGAATTTAATAGGGACATAGGTCTATAATTTTTAACTTGTTGCAGGTCTGTATCCTCCTTCGGTATAAGTGTAATATATGCTTCTGACCATGTTTTGGGTATTCTTTTCTTTAACATAACTTCATTCATGACTTCTAACAGATGGAGATTCAGTATTTCCTGGAAAGTTTTGTAAAATTCCACTGGCAGTCCATCTGGACCTGGTGCTTTTCCAACATGCTGTTTTTAAGGCTTCTGTTAGTTCCATCATTGTTATGTTCCCTTCTAGCATTATTTCAATGTCTTTAGGTATCTGAGGTAAATTCGCTTTCTGTAAGTATTGCTTAACTTTTTCTTCTTGAATATTCTCTTGAAAATACACTTTTCCATAGTAGTCTTGTATAATTTTTTTCTTCTCCTCATTTCCATAGCAAAAATGTTCTTCTTCATTTATTAATTGATTAATCCTTCTTGATTCTCTTTTCTTTCTCAGTTTATAGGCTAGCCATCTGCCTGGTTTGTTTGCATCTTCAAAATAATTTTGTTTAGCATTTTTAATTTTTTGTGTTAGTTCCTCTTTTTCCATTAGTCCCATTTTATGTTTAATTATATCCATTTTATTTTTAATGTCTTTTTTTGCGGGGACTTCTGTAACTCTTTTTCCAGTCTTTTATAGTCATCCTCCAAAGTTTTAAAAATCTTTTTCTGTTTTATATTTCTTTTCTTTGTATAGTCAATTATCAAACCTCTTGTGTAGGCCTTCATCATGTCCCAGAGATTCTGTAAAGAAGTATCCTCTTTTCTATTTTCTTTAAAAAAGAAAACCAATTCTTTCTCTATTTTCTGTTTAAAGTCTTTTTCCTTTAGTATCATATTATTTAAAGTCCATCTAGATCTCCTCTTATGTCCTTTCCAAATAACTGTCATTGGATTGTGGTCTACCCAAGTGCTTGTTTCTATTTCAATTTCTCGTATGTTAGTAAGTAGTTCTGCTGACATCCATATCATATCTATTCTAGACCATGATGATCTAAGTTTGAGTAAAAAGTATATTGCTTACTTTCCGCATTTCTCTCTCTCCATGCATCTTTTAAGTTTAATTCTTCTATCATTCAAAGAAAGATTTTGGTAATATCTTTCTAGCTTTCTTTGTTGATTTCTGCGTTTTATAGTCCAACCGATCATTAATTATTCCATTCAGGTCTCCCATCATACAAATATTAACACAGTCCAATTCAATTATTTTCATATGTAGTTTCTTGTAAAATTCTTCTTGATTATCATTTGGAGCATAAATTGCAATTAAAAGTGTTTTAACATTATTGTCCATTATTTCCACCATCAAAATCTTTCCATCATCATCTGGATAAATTAATTCTGCCACAATTGTATCTCTAATATATAAAACCATGCCTCTTTTTTAAAATTGTGTCAGCGATGTGAATAATTTCCCTAATTTTTTTTGTTTCAATATATATTCATGTTGTTTTTTAAAATGTACTTCTTGTAAACAAATTATATCAAATTTTAATTTCTCTAATTTATGAAATACTTTTTTTCTTTTAGGGGCCAAAGTAAGTCCATTTATGTTAATTGTAATCAGTTTCCTTTCATCCATCTTAAGCTTTATAAGTGGGTTTTATTGCTCTGGTGGATCTTAATTCTCGTTGCTCTCTGCACCTTCTTCTTTTTCTTTTTCAATTACTGCTATACATTCCTCTTGAAATTCAATTCTTTCTTCTTCCTCCTTTCCTCTGAAATATTCTAAGTAGAATAACTCCACTTTTCTGACTGTATCAATTCTGTGTCTTTGTTCCTGCCAAGTGAACAAGAGGCCTTCTGGCATCAACCATCTATAGTTTATTCCTCTTTTAAGTAGCTCTTTAGTCAAAAAATATATTATCTTCTCATCTCTCTTACTCTTCTTGGTACTTGTTTCAGCACCACAATTTCTTTGTTTTTATACTTTGTTTTCTCTCTTGCTACCTGTAGTATCTGTGTTTTGATTATCTTCTTGGTAAATCTAATATGTACTTCTCTTGGTAACTTGTTTCTCATTGCATATCTTGTATAGACACAGAACACTTCATCTACCCCAAATCGCAAATGAGCTAATTGTGATGTCGAACCATCGTTCATGCTCTTAGGCTCAGCAATCTTAGCAAGCATGACTGATCGTTATTGGAATGAGAATGAAAAATTCAGGACATTTATCACATTTGAATTATTGCTTATGCAATAAAGATTATTTATTTATTTATTAGGCTTATATGCCACCCTATCTCCTGAGGGATTCAGGGTGGCTTACAATTAAAACAGTCCCAATACAATTACATAAATGTTAAAGGACATTAAAAACCAAGGTCTCATTTGTCAATTAGAATATTTTAAAAATAAATTTAACACCCTCCCTCAGTCCCCATCAGTCCCCATCAGTAATATCATAATAAAGATAAATAGATGCATACACAGACACATATATAAAGATATGCTGGAATCTGATTCATATACATAGCCTTTCCAGAGTTATTTATGAGTTCAACTTAAATGAAGCTCGTTAGTGCACGAGCCATTATAAGGGCTGATGCATGATATATGAAAAATTACAGTAGAATTCCATCTCTGCGGGGTGATGACAAGGATATGGCTTCTGCTGTGTGACCATGCTCAAATTGCTTGCTGTCTCATTTTCAGGAAATATGTACCATTAGGATGATTTAGATTCTGTGTGTGACTTGGGTCTATTTCTTCTATTTTTAAAAAAGCAAAAATATATATAAAAAATACTGAGCATCCTGCTCTAATAATATGGCAAGGATTAATGACATTGCCAAGAAAATGACAATGTGAAAATAGGATTGGAGCTGGACGTTGCTGTTGCTGGGAGAGTTTTACGTCAGTCGAAAAACAACAGCTTAGCGAAATCTAGGGGAGCTGGAGCTTTGAACAGTAAAAACAGCCCAACAAAAACATCCTTATATTTAGCATGTTGAGATAGGCGTGTGTGTGTTTGCGTTTAGAGGCGATTGAGAGAGTCTGCTGGTTGTCAGTGCTTTTTTGGGAATCCTTTTACTGGGAACGTCTTCCCCACCAAAACCAACAAGAATTTGATAAATATAATACGGTATATGGATCAATGTTATCATTCCAAATTATATTTGACAAATTGTTTCATTTTAGAGATTCTTTGGAAGATCAAAACAAGCAGTGCTGAAATGCAATCTATTTATATTACTTGAATTTAAAATATTTGAATCTTATTTAAAAAAACAACAATAGTAAAGTGACTTGCTGGCTCCTAGGCTGACATTATACAATGTCATTCTGCATTGTGAATTTCACAATGCAGAATGCAGTTCAGATGGGGGAGTGCTTGGAAACCGTAAGAAGCCTGCATAAGGGTTATAAGGGCTTGGAGCAAATTGTAGCTCATAGACCAACCCTGGAGAACATACAGGAGGGATGTAAGTTGTGCCATGGTTGCCTACTACTTTTCTTGCGCAACTTTAATTTAGTTAAAAATAAATTTAAATGTAGAACATTGCTAGGAAGCTGTCATGTTATAAACACCCACTCCTTGCATCATGTTTATTTTTAGGATTGGTAGCTTCAATCAACATCTACTTGCCTTCCTCTTCCCCCAGACCTTAAAAGTAAAAGTAAAGGTTTCCCTTGTCTAGCCATGTCCAACTTTAGGAATGGTGCTCATTTTCATTTCTTAGCTGAGGGAGCCAGCATTGTTTGAAGACATTTCCATCATCATGGAGCCAGCATGGCTATACGCTGAGGCGCACATTACCTTCCCAGCAAAATTGTACCTATTTATCTACTCACATTTGCCTGCTTTCAAACTGCTAGGTGGACAGGAGCTGGAGCAAGTAACAGGAGCTCACCCCATCATGTGGCGCTTGGGTCTTGAACCAGGTCTGTCAGCTTCCTTGCTTACAAGCTCAGGGTCTTTCACCCCTGAGTCATCATGCCCCTTCTCCCAAAACCTTAGAATGGTAGAATATGGGAAACAGAGGAGATGGCACAAAGGAACCTGATGAGCTGGGGAGGTTAACAGAGGTTTATGACTAATCACACATAAACATTAAATACGCATTTAAGTAATAAAAGAAGCAAACTTCCCCAAAGCAGTATTGTTGTGAAGATAAGACTGTATTTACCATCAGGCCTGCCCCACTCAACTGGGTCAGCTCAGGATGATGCAGCAGTGATTTCTTTCAGCCAGCATTTCCTGCTACAGTCTTCTTTTATCGGACCAAGGGCAAAAGAAAGGCAATAGATTCTCCTGTTTTAGCTAGCTGAGAAATGCAAAGGCAGCTTTAGCCTAATATAGTAGGTCAGCCTGGAGAAGACTAGGCCTACTGAAGCATGTGATCAGATTATAAACCCACCCCCAGTACACTGTAGCAGTGGCACTATTTACAACAGTAGAGTGTATTTGGAACACAGAAAACACTGGATATTAGGCACCTAGAAATAATGGATAGGCCCATCTAAGATGGCAATTAGGCCTGAAAGAAAAATGAAACTTTGAAAGAAGCCAGGTGTTTCCCTTGAGCACATGCTGTATAAAATACACTAGTCCTTGCTTAGTGATGCTTTCTTCAGTGACCATTCAAGGTTACAATGATGATGAACAAGAAGACTTATGACTGGCCTTTATAGTTGCGGACATCACAGCGTACTGCAGTCATGTGATTGCCATTTGCAACCTTCACACCCTACGTCTGACAAAGTCAAAGAGGAAGCCATCTGGAAGTCGCAAGTCATGGTCACATGATGACATGCTTAACAAGTAGAATAGCCATGATAAGTCAGCATGGTCATGTGACGTCACCCTTTATGACTGCATCACTTGGCAACAGAGTTGCCGGTCCCAATTATGGTCGTTAATGGAGGACTACCTATAAAGCCAAATCTCAATCTCCCGCTGTCTGTTATTCATTATAGTTAGAGATCCCAGTGGGTTAGGTCCTTCCTGCATTCTTAAAGATCCTGTCTGACAATTTGGGAATGAGGTTATGATTCCTTTCTTTCCTTCTCCACAGCCAGCTTCTGCTTTTGGAGAAATTCAAAAGAGCATAGGTCTCTAGCAATTTCCTCCCCTGCTGCTGAACTTACACGAGAGGAAATGAATTTAATCATGAATTTAGCCAACTAGTCCCCAGAGGCTCACTTGCCTAGAAGCATTCATCTGCAGGTGAATTGGAAATACTTTCTTATCTAATGGAAATCTCTAGACTTTCTATTCACAGAGGTGCCTCTTACAGTGGGAATACTTACAAAGTGTTGAAAAATGGGTGGGTTCTTTTGTGTTAAGGTCTGCTTTTAGTCAACCCAACAGTTAATGGGAGGATATGGAGGGACCAAAAGTAATACACATTCTACTGAAATTTGAATCCAGCCAGTTCAACCAGTTCTGGCTCCTACCGCTTGCATTCATCACAGAATAAAGACAGAGCTATTCCTTTTCAGCTTAGCCATCCAGTGTGATTTAACCCTTTCAGAGATTATTACAGTTACATTCAAAATGAAGGGAACATCTTTTAAAAAGCAGTGTGTGGGCCTATTGTCTGTCTCTGGCAGCAGAGGCTCGCTGGTTTCAAGGAGGGGCATTGAAAACCACTCTCTGGATGGTGGAAAATGGGGCAACTTGTTCCAGGCTGCTTGCCCTGCTGGGCCTCTTCAGCCAACCTGCTCCCCCACTGATCTGCTGAAGGAAGCTAACCGATCACCTGATTCCAAGTACCTACCAATCTTCTGCAGATCGGGAAGGGGAGATATCAATGTGTCCTTTCCTCTGAAAGAAAAAGAAACATGGCTGGCCATCGTTTCTGCCATCGTTCTTCTTTCAAACATTATCTTTTTCTCTGGAAGAAGGAATCTGTGATGAGAGTCCAAAGGGATTTGACCTGAACTTTGACATCCACACTTGACTCGTGTTAGTTATGAGTCTATCTTTGCATGCTTTTCTTGACAAAAATGCAGCAGTGTTTCATTACTACCTTCTTCTGGATGAGATACGGATTCACACCATTGGAGTGGGTTGATCAGCTGGAGAATTAACCTCTTTTAGTCTCAGTGCAATCTTAACCCAACACTTGTCACTGCTTGAACAGTCTAGATTCCTAGTCTAGCCCACAGCTCTGTTTATTTCCCCCTCAAGGTCTCCTATTCAAGTACTAACCCAAATTTGAATGTAAATCTTACTGTTACGAATGGCTTCCTAGTCTCCAGAGTCACTTTAGCCACCACCGCTGTGCTTTGCAGCCAACTGGGTTGCAATCTTTATTTGTTCTGTCCTTTCCAGATGTGGTATTGGGCTAACATGCAAGCCGAACACTAAGTAAATGCTGAAATCCTTCAGCAGAACTGTGACTCTATGGGGAATGTCTGCAGGGTATAAAAACATTTTTCTTTGGTTAGAAAATATTCCATAATTGCTTCTTGGACGCTCTGACTGCATTTTACGTCTGGCTTCAAAGCAGCAAAAGTTCACCCACTGCCTTTCTTCTTAATGTTACCAATTTCAACAGAACCCTAGATGAAGTCTGGAAGGCATTTGCAATGGATGTAACACCCAGTCCAGCAGTGATTGTCAATACAAAACTCAATGCATATGTCCTTAAAGGCTCTCTTTTCTTTCAAGGGCTTTGCAGATCCCCTGGGCAAGATGACTTTTTATTCTGGCTGCGCTTTGGAGATTTTTTTTATTTTTATTTTGCCCAACATTGTAGACCCAAATAGGGTGGGCTAGTTGAACCTAAGCTAAGAAAGACCAGCTCTTGTTAGTACTTGCATGTGCAAATCCCAAGGAAATAGAATAGAATAGAATAGAATAGAATAGAATAGAATTCTTTATTGGCCAAGTGTGATTGGACACAAAAGGAATTTGTCTTGATGTATATGCTCTCAGTATACATAAAAAAAAGATATGTTCGTCAAGAGTCAAGACTCATAAGGTACAATACTTAATAATAGTCATTGGGTATAAAACTGACAGATCAGAAAAATCAAACATAAATCTTGAAAGAAGGGGGTGGAAAAATCAAGGAAAAGGTATGGATTGTAGCTGTGAAAACATCACAGACTTCAGTTTAGGCCAATCTGGTTGAAATAGGTCAACTGCCCCCTCCAACCCTCCCAAAAAAACTCCAATGTGGCTCTGCTTTCAAAGATAGATGACAAACAGAAATCCAATATGCTTCCTATCAACTGAATGGACTGTTGTAAGGGGCCTAAGAGGATTCTCTAATTGAAACCCAGTCTCAATACCGAAGGAACTTGGGACAGATTCAAGGATCATGCAGAACTGAAACAGAGGTTGCTTCTTTTTAGTTTAATAGGGTGCTTAAATCCAGCCATTGTTTCATCACACTTGTGCCAGAAGCACTGAGGGGCTCCCAGGTTGAAAGGATTAGCCAGTGACATCACCAGGATGCCCAGTTGAGGGCTCCTTTCATGTCCCCAGCATGAAACCTGGACCGAAAGATAGGAGCTCACCCATCTTACGGTAGCACTCAGATGTCAAATGCGGGCTTGCTTAACCTCCACCCCAGTGTCCTAAATACACGAGCCACCACGCTCCTCTCCAGCCATTAAGGCTTGTAAATTATGGTCTATAATTCACAATATACAATAACAGCAAACTGTTTCTTTCAGCAAACCAAGATAGAGCAAGCCATGGGTTAACATACTATGTGAATGAAAAGTTTGAATTAACTTTGCAGTTCTGAGTTACTCTGGATATGTGGGGCTCATTCCCATTAAAAGCTTTGTAATGGAAGGCTGCAGTTTTACTGAGCAACCTTTTACTTTACTAGCATGAATCCAGGTAAGAAGCACGTTAACTGCATCTCTGTTCTTTGTAGGGGTTGAACTTTTTCAAACTCAGTAAACTTCATGTGTGAGCAGACATGCTCAGATTACGTTGATTATTGCTAGGGTTACCAGATAGCTAAGGACGATACAAACATTGAAAAAAAGGCCAAATGAAGGCAGAGGGGAAGGAAGACACACTAGCACTTTCTTGTCTTCTACAACAAAAATTACAACCATAAGCTGCAAAAAAAGTACTTAGGTTCAAATATATAAAATTAGTTTTTCCAGCATCAGAAAGATAGTTCGTTTAATCACAATATATTTTCAAGAACATATGCTAGTGATAATACAGAATTGACAACACTCTCCCATTTTCACCATAGAAATTGTTATGTATGCAGGTTTAAAGTCATTGGTTTAGTTTGAACTGTTCTTGTAAAATGTAAGAAATGATTGGTTTAAAAAGTGTGGGAAAACCCTGCACCCTGATTGGCTGGCAACTGTGGCTGCTGGCTATAAGTAGCAGCCGCAGCCCAGCCAAAGTGGGTTTGTTCTGGAGCTGTAGTCACTAATAAACAAAGAGCTTGAAGCACTCCGCGTCTGTCTCTTCATGCAAACTTAACACTGGCGACGAACGTGGGATCTCCCTGAAGAAGAAGGCAACGCGGAACAGAAGGAGAGCGAGATGGCTGCGCTGAACACCCCCCCAGCCCCGTTCGATCCGACGGCAGAAGACTGGGAGACGTATGCAGATTGTTTCCAAATGTATCTGGAAGGAAACGATCTTGCCGACATTTCCGAGAAGCGGAAGAGGGCGGTCTTTCTCACGCACTGCGGTCCGGCAGTATTCAAGATGGTGAAGGCATTGGCGGGAGCTGCAGACATGAAGGTAATGGAATGGCCTGACTTAGAAAAGTTGTTAAGAGCCCATTACGCCCCACAAGTATCGTGCCTCATTAAGAGACACGAGTTTTACTGTCGGGATCAAGGGGAAAGCGAAAACGTAAACGACTTCGTGGCAAGTTTAAGAGACATTGGGGGTGCATGTGAATTTAACAATTTAGAAGAGGCCATGCACGATCGATTTGTTCTGGGCCTTAAAGACAAGGTGCTTCAGAGCAAGTTATTACTAAGACCTAAGATCACGCTGAAGGAAGCAATAGAAGAGGCCTCTTCAGCAGAAGCTACCAAGTCCTCAGCAGCAGCCATGAAGAAAATTAACAAGGCCACAAGCCATCCTGATGTGGAAAAGTCTACAACAACTCATTGTGAGCAAATAGATTCTGAGTCAGACTGTAGTGAGGTGGAGGAAGGAATTTATAGACTCAGAATGGAGCGGAAAAAGAAAGACCTGGGAAGAAAGAGGCAAGATTTCTACTGGAGAGGTTGTGGGGGAAGCCACCCCCGCACTGAACATAAGTTCCTAGATACCATCTGCCTCCATTGTGAAAAAAGAGGACACCTAGCAAGAGTCTGCAAATCATCCAGAACTCCACCCAACAGAAGGAAGTTTCCTGACAAAGAATTCAAGCCCAACAACCTTGGTGAGAAAATGGGGCACAGCACAGAAGCAAAGGGGAAGAATGAAACTCATCAGACAGTAACTATTGGTCATTCTTCTTCTATCAATAACAGAAAAGTACATGTGAAGGTACTAATTGAAGGAAGGCCTTGCCAAATGGAAGTGGACTCAGGCTCATATTTATCTATGGAGTCATGGGACACTATTCACAGACTACTCCCAAACATTCAGAAGAAGCACTGACTCTTAAAGACTACCAAGGGAACAAGATTCCAGTAGTTGGAACAAGAGAATTCAATGTGAAGTTCAAAGGCCACACCAAATGCTTGCCACTGACCATCGTGGACAAGGATCGCCCAAGCTTGCTGGGACTTGAGTGGTTCAATCCACTAGGCATCGAGGTGACTGGCATCAATCACGTGAGCAACACTGAATGGGAGGAGGCCTTGAAGTCTGAGTTTCCCGAGGTCTTCAGCGAAGGATTGGGCAAGTATATGGGGACCCCTATCACTTTCAATCTAGATCCCAAGGTGCCACCAATTCGCTTAAAGCCCAGAAGGGTCCCATTTGCCTTAAAGGAAAAATTGATGCACAATTAGATAAACTAATAGCTCAAGGAGTTTTAGAGCCCACTGACCACTCCAGGTGGGAGACACTCATAGTCACACCAGTCAAGACTGATGGGTCAGTGAGAATCTGTGGAGACTATAAGGGGACATTGAACCATGCTTCAACAGAGTGCATATCCAGTTCCAGTGGTGCATCATTTACTACATTCACTTGGCAGGGGTACAGTCTTTGCCAAATTGGATCTGGCCCAGGCATATCAACAATTAACAGTTGATGATGCCACTGCAGAGGCCCAAACCATTGTGACTCATAGAGGTGCTTTCAAATGTAAAAGGTTACAGTTTGGAGTAAGCGTGGCACCAGGCATCTTCCAAAGCCTTATGGAAAGGATGCTCCAAGGACTGCCAGGGGTAGTACCTTACTTTGATGATGTGTTAATCTCTGCTGAAAATGACACTCAGTTACAAGAGAGACTCAGAGAAGTCCTTACCAGATTCAAAAAAGCAGGGTTAAAAGTCAAGGAAGAAAAATGCACTCTTAGAACTGACAAGGTTGAGTTCTTGGGCTATATGATTGACAAGCATGGTATCCACCCCACAGATGCCAAGGTTCAGGCAATCAAAGAAGCCCCTAGACCAAAATGTAAAACAGATTTGCAAGCCTTCCTTGGACTCATTAACTTTTATCACATGTTCCTACCTCAGAAGGCTACCATTGCAGAACCACTGCACAGATTATTAGACAAAAAGTCTGCGTGGGTCTGGGGCAGAAAAGAACAATCTGCATTTAACAATATTAAAAGACTAATCACGTCTGATGCTGTACTGATACAGTTCTCTGAGAATTTGCCTATTGTACTGACTTGTGATGCATCCCCTTTTGGAGTGGGAGGTTTTTTGAGCCACAGGCTTCCCAGCGGGAGGGAAGCTCCTATTGCATTTTACTCTGCACCTTGACCAAAGCAGAGAGGAACTACAGCCAACTGGACAAGGAAGCCTTGGCAATTGTTGCAGCTGTCAAGAAATTCCATGAGTATTTATATGGGAGAACATTTACCATTGTCACAGATCACAAACCTCTGTTAGGCATTGTGGCAGGAGACAAACCTACGCCCATTATCCTGTCACCAAGAATGCTGAGGTGGACTGAATTTCTTACTGCTTATTCATACAAGGTCACCCACAAGCCTGGCAAAGACATTGGGCATGCAGATGCTTTGGGTTGCTGCCCACTTCCTTCTCACACTGAGGACTTTGCTCCTGAGACTTACACCTTTTTCCTAGAAACTGTTGCCAAGCTTCCAGTACACGCTGCTGAAATTGCCAGAGAGACTGCCAAAGACACTTTATTGGCTCCTGTTATAGGCTGGATTAAGAAAGGTTGGCCTCTTCAAGATCTACCTCAACTTGCCCAACCTTTTAAATCCAGGCAAACTGAATTATCTGTATTAAGAGGATGTATTTTGTGGGGTAACAGGGTGGTTATTCCTACAAAACTGCAAAAAGAGGTTTTGGAAATGTTACATGAGGGTCATCCAGGTATTGTCAGAATGAAGGGATTGGCCAGGAGTTATGTATGGTGGCCAGGTATTGACAAAATGGTTGAAAACTGGGTTGCATCTTGTCCCAACTGTCAGGTAGTCAGGCCTGCCCTACCTCTCGCCCCCACACAGGAATGGGAATGTCCTAGGGGCCCATGGTCCAGGATTCACGTTGATTTCACTGGCCCTACCAGAGGGCACACCTTCCTTATTACAGTAGATGCATATTCCAAATGGCTAGAGGTAATCCCTATGGCATCCACCACAACTGATGCTATCATCAAGCAGCTTAGAAAGCTTTTTGTAACTCACGGGTTACCTGATGTGCTTGTTTCTGACAATGGCCCTCAATTTACATCCAACCTTTTTGAATCATATCTAGCACAACAGGGTATCAGACATGCCCTGACAGCCCCTGGGCATCCTTGCTAACGGCGGGCTGAACGTATGGTGCGATTTACCAAGGAAAAACTTCAGCAATTGGGTCCAGGGGATATCACTGAGAGAGTTGAAAAACTTCTCAGTGTTCAGCATATCACTCCCAACCCCTCAACTAATTTGTCCCCAGCTGAATTGTTGATGGGTAGGAAACTCAGGTCTCCCCTTGATCACCTTCATCCCACTTACGCACCCAACGCACCACTAGATTCCACTAGCAAAATTCGCACATTCACTGTGGGTGATTCTGTTTATGCTAAGAACTTTATGGGTGAACCATTATGGATTCCTGCTGAGATAACCCAAATCACAGGCCCCAGGTCTTACAGGGTACAAACGGAGGATGGTTTCCTCTGGAGCAGGCACATTGATCAGTTAAGATCCAGATTGCCTCAGGAGCATCGCTTTGCTCCTCTCTGGTTCCCATACCTACTGCCTCTTCTAGGGGAAGGGAGGATCATGAGTGTAATGAACAAGCAAGAATCAACCCCATGTGTAACGAGCTAACACGACAGGAACCATCCCAAAACCTGTCACAATACCAACAACCATTTTCTCAAATGGAAGATTGCACATCATTACCTGATTTAGGTGCTGACATTGGGTTGGAGATGGATTGGGAGGAGAGACCAGGTTGTAATAACCAAACAGGTTCTACCATTACTACAAGTCCTAGTAAGGAAATGTCAGCAGACACATTTCCTCCCTCACAAGGTGAGAACCTTAAAACATCTGAACCATGTAGGTCTCAACATACATGTAAGAGCCCCACCTATTTAAAAGAATACATTAGATAGGCTGGGGTTTGAGTATGGACTGAACCTAGTGGGGAGGGGTGTTATGTATGCAGGTTTAAAGTCATCGGTTTAGTTTGAACTGTTCTTGTAAAATGTAAGAAATGATTGGTTTAAAAAGTGTGGGAAAACCCTGCACCCTGATTGGCTGGCAACTGTGGCTGCTGGCTATAAGTAGCAGCCGCAGCCCAGCCAAAATGGGCTCGTTCTGGAGCTGTAGTCACTAATAAACAAAGAGCTTGAAGCACCCCGCGTCTGTCTCTTCATGCAAACTTAACAGAAATGATGAGTCATTGATCTACAGATTACAGGAATCATAGATTTGAAAGAGTGGATTGAGATTAATAGCTGGGATCAAGAAATAAATGTAGATAGTCCTCACTGACTGACACAATTGGGACCAGCAACTCTAGCTACACAATGGAGTTGTAAAATGACAATTGAAAGCTAGCAGTGAATCTTGCAAATGGCAACCATGTGACCGTGGCACACTGTGACCATGTTAAATGCACATTGGTTGCCAAGCATCTGCGTCACAATTGTGTCACCACAGGGATACTGCAAGGGTGGTAAGTGCAAGCACAAGTTTCCTTTCCCAGTGCCATCATAACTTTAAATGGTCACTGAATGAACGGTTTGTAATCAAGGACTACCTGGAATATAAATTTAGGCAGTCAAGTCTGTCGACAGACAAGGAAAAGAAAGAAGCAGACAATTTACAAGGTCATGATACATGAAAGTTTGAATGACTATTATTGTGAAAACAATCCAAATTTTTAAAGAAAACCATTTAAAAAGCCAGGCAATATTTGATTTTAAGATTATGCCTGCTAGACAGAGGACAAAAATGAGGACATACCACTCTTTTGGTGGTCGTGTAATAATCATAACAATGGCTCTACTTTGATGCTCAGTGCATTCTGGCTTCTTCTCATTAGTCATCTCTAATGTTTGGTTTCCATAACATTTCCATAAACGGTAATTATGCTTGGTTTGCGGGAGGGTTCTTTAAAAAAAACACAAAAAATCCCACTGTTCTTCAAATTTGGCTGGCTCGCTGCATGACTCCAGCTGTTGTGGTTTAATATATGACTCAGTTCAGAGTGTGAACCCAAACACCAAGCCTTGATTAAGCAACCCATAACTTAGCAAGATATCCAACCAAGGTCTCTCCTTATAACGCATCTAAAAGGTTGTGTGCCAATGTTTCATCTCTTGCCAGTCTCGATCCTATGAAACCGCAGAAGGATTCACTTCCAGGAATCCAAGCAGATCTTCCCAGTCATCTTTTCCTATTTCTCTCCCAACATTCATCCAGCTACTACTTAACCAATTCAGTTGCATAAATCAATCCATGGGGTTGGGCCTAGAAGCAAATCAATCTGATTTTAATCAAGCATCTTCCTGTTTGTATCATGTTATCCATCATAATTGTTTCTTGCTTTATAGAACAGGACAGAATAGGATAGAGTAGAATAGAATTCTTTATTGGCCAAGTGTGATTAGACACACAAAGAATGTTTCCGGTGCGTAAGCTCTCAATGTACATACAACAATAGTGATAAGCAACAAAATTAATCATAAGAAGATAACACTGTCAAACTATTTAGTAAGACTGTATTACTGTTCTTCTTCTCATCCTTCCTATTCCCTATCTCTTCCAACTTATGACTATAACCGTGCCGCTTGTATCTTTACAATTTATATTGTTTAATTGTTCTCTAGTATTTGACTGCTTATTAGTAACAGATGACTATCACTAAGTGTTGTAACTTATGATTCTTGATGAATGTATTTTATTTTTTCTTATGTACACTGAGAACTTATGCACCAAAGACAAATACCTTGTGTGTCCAATCACACTTAGCCAATAAATAATTCTATTCTATTCTATAAGGAGATAAGGGAATAGGGAAGATGAGAATAATGATGGCAATACTGCCTTTTTAGATAGTTTGACAGTGTTGTGGGAATTAATTGTTTAGCAGAGTGATCGCATGGGGGGGGGGAACTGCTCTTGTGTCTAGTTGTTCTGATGTGCAGAGCCCTATAGCGTCGTTTTGAGGATAGAAGTTGAAACTGTTTGTGTACAGGATGTGAGGGGTCTGTAGAAATTTTCACAGCCCTCTTTCTGGCTCGTGCAGCATACAAGTCCTCAACGGAAGGCAGATTGGTAGCAATTTATATTACTTAAAAAACACAATTATTTCAATCGTTTTAAAAAATTATTGGTCCTGAGAAAGTTGTTTTATATTTTGAAGTATGCATACACTACTAACATACAACCAGAATCAAAGGCGATCACACCGCACCGCCCCCCCAAAAAACCCCGCGCATTGCGCTGAAACGGGATTGTCTTGAAATACGTTCCTGATGCTCATTCCCACCGCGCTTCTTCTACCCCGCACATGGTGGAAAACCGTCGCATCGAACCGGAAGCAAAGGTGCCAATCGGGCAGTCCCGTCACTCTCGCTTCCTTAACTCGGCTTGGCGGCGGCGGTTTAATTTCCTAGTTGCTCAAGATGGCGGTGGCCGTTTTTCCAAGGCGCTGCTGCAGCCGCTGGAGAAAAGAGAGGATAAGTCCGCTGCAGGTGATGCTGTGGGGAGCTGCCGGCCTGGCGTTCCTCCTTACGATTGCGGCTTCCCTGGAGCCGGAGCCGGTGGTGAGCCACGTGGTGGAGCTGAGCGGGTCCAACTGGAGCCTCCTGCTGCAGGGCCAGTGGATGGTGGAATTGTGAGTAAGCCGAGCCGCGTCGGGAAGGGCGCGCGCAAACTTGGAAAGGGAATGCAGGCAGAAGAGCCCTGCCAGCCTGCTCTCTCTCTCTTAGGGCGCCAGTGGGAGGATGGACTACAGCCACCATGATCCCCAGCCAGTTTGCCTAACACGTTGCAAGGCAAGGCAGTGTAGAGGGCTCCGGCTGCAAGTCCGGATAGCCTGGCTTGACATTTATTTGGGGACATTTACTTCGGTCCACAAACGTGGGAACCCCTTCTAGCGGGATTGGCGTTGCCCTGTGCTTAAGTCAGATGCCAGTTCATAAACCTAGTTCATCTGTCTTAATTTTGGAGACTTGGCTTTTTATTAATGCAATTAAATGATTAAGGTAATAAGTTTTTTTTTACAAAACTTTTATGGTTTAAGGCTTTTTCGATGGGCTTTACTTAAATCCACTTATCCCCAATCCAGTGCTTGCTCTAGTCAGGTCAAAGAATTCCAGGCTACTGTTTGGTTGTTCGGTTGTAATTTATTGAAAGAACTTGAATGTCCTTGCAATAGTTATGCTACATTGCAAGGTATTATTTGGTATTTGATGCTAAACAACACCTGCTGCAACATGCTAAACCTTGCTAATGAATTGCTACATATATGTAAAGTGCTGTGCCCAAACAAGCAATATTATGGCATAATGTAATGGTGTAGTTTTCAAAATACTTGAAGGCAGTGGCTGAATTAGCACAACAAACTGAACTCACAAACCAATTTAGTGATTGTCTAGTGTATTGCATGAATTACTATCATAGATATGCTTGGGAAGGACATAGTGAAAGAAAGAAAAAAACATGCAGTTCAGGATAAGGGATTAGCTCTACAGTGCATGAATAGCTGTTAGTCACTTCCGATAAGGATGACCAAATTTTGCACATGAAGTAGGTTAAAATTGCTGTTAAAGCAGCCCACAAATCAGATTAAGTATGTGATATACAGGTGTAATTCCAAAACAGCAAAAAATAGTATTCTAGTACTTCTGTTGCTTTTTTCGTAACTGTTTTTCTGTGGATTTCTTGAAAACTGGCAGTATGCATAAAGCATTTCCTTTTTAATCATTAAAGCAGACTTGTATTATTTCCAGGCTTACAAGACTGCTTCAAAAGGCAAGTGCATACATAGCTATCTACAGGCATTTACATCATCCACAGCTATTTTACTTCCTAGGAAAATACAGAATGGCTGCCCATGCATGAACATGAAATGACAGCCAAGGGCATTTTCCATATTAGATCCATGAACTTAGACAAGACATAGCTTCTTTTACAAGTTGGAAAACAAATTGCTTTCTACCCACTCGCTCCTATATTGAATACTCATTTTGAAAAATGGATTTAAGTAGCAATTGTCAGCCTTTTTATATTTGGTACAGTTATTTTTATTTGGGCACACACATATGCTTTGTCAGATGTGCATTTAACATAATAGCCCTTATTTTAGATCTATAATGTAAAAGACACCCTGATCAAACAACAGTCAGATTCTGCTCAGTGTAACTCACTGATGATCCATTGCCAAACAAATGAAGAAACCAAGAGATGCTTTGGTTCACAATTTGAATACCATGATTATAAAGCAAAAGAGAAATATTATTGAAAGAGGAAGTATGTTCACCTCAGCTTAGCCTTCTTTTAAACATGGATGAAATCCTAAATTATCACGCAATGAAGTTTGGTTATGTGTGGGTTTTTCCCCCTTAACACAAATGTATAGACTACTGCAGGGTTTCATTGATCTGGTTCAGGATATCATATGGATGAGAAAAAGATCTGTGAAATGAAATATAGAACTAATGAATATACTACAATATATCATGAATAGGTGATTTTTTAATGGCTTCTGGCCATAACATTTTTGTGTAACTATAGCATGTTGGAAATCAAGTGAGTTGGGTACTTGAAGATACCGCTAAAATATTATAAAACTAGCTGTCAGAATTACATTATATACTTCATAATTTAGGAAGCCCTATGTGTTTTAGCAGGAAACTAGCAGTTAAACATCTCCAGAAGCAGTTTGCAAAATGTTCTGTCACAGGATGTTCTGTGAAATGCAGAATACACTAAATGGCTTGTTTTGGGACTGGAACATTGCATGATGTCCTTGCTTGATAGGCAATAGTATAAAATCCTTACATAAGAAACACTGCATCGATTGTGAAGCTGGTTCTCCTTCCTACAGGTATATTTCTTGTAAAATAACTAAGTGTGCATCTTCTACAGCATACTTTTCCCTTTTTAAAAAAAATTACATTTATATGCCGCCCTTCTCCGAAGATTCAGGGCGGCTTACAATTTTGGGCCCTTCTTGGCCAGAATAAATTTTTTATGAGCTAATATATTAAAAATGTTTGCTGCCTAGAAAGTTTGTCTTTATTCCTGAAAAATTACATTATGGAAGGTGACTGCAGCAGATTGGCTGGTGTTAAATACTGTTTTTTTGGTAAGAATTTTAAGAGTATTTGCTATGCTAATTATTTGGATGTTATGTTATGATGCTGTTGAGTTGTTTGGTTTTTTTAAAAAAAAATTTTAAATTACATTTATATGCTGCCCTTCTCCGAAGACTCAGGGCGGCTTACAATTTTTGGGATACAACCCAATGCGCTCAGCAATAGCCTTCATTCCATTGTACATGCCTGCTTATTACTAAGCGGCATTTTTACAAAGTCAGCTTATTGCCCCCAACAATCTTGGGTCCTCAATTTACCTACCCCGGGGGGATGGAAGGCTGAGTCAACCTTGAGCCTGGTGGGATTCGAGCCTGCAGTAATTGCAGGCAGCTGGAACTTAAGTGCTAGGCATTTAACACCAAGGCTTTTAATTGTGTTGCAACTTTGCTGTTAAAGAGCATAGCTGTGCTCTCATGACTACTCATGTACACTGAGTTTTTCAGTCAGCATGCCTGAAGATGTCTCCTGTAAGAAAGTGTATCTTCTTCAAATGGCTATATAAGATCACTGTTGAATACTGTGATCACATGTAGTAGATAAATGAAATATAAGATACAGGATGTAGCTCTACATCAAAACGTTTAAAATTTCAAACATCCTGTTAGAATTCAAAACAGCAGTACTGCCTTGTTAGAAATGTTGTGACCACCCTAACATACTCCAAGTTTGTAAAAGGTTGGACAAAGTGTCAGAATATTTTTAGTAATGTTGAAATAGCTTGTTTCCAATTCAAGACATTTTGAGGTTGAAACATTTATATGCCATACAGGTAGTTCTTGACTTAATACCATTCACTTAACAACTGTTAGAAGTCAGCATTGAAAAAAGTAAATTATAACCAGTTTTTGCACTTATGACTATCACAGCAACCCATGGTCTCATGATCGTCATTTATGACCGGCAGGAAGATTCCAAGAAGCAAACTCAATAGGGGAAGCCAAATTCATTTAATGGCCATGATGAGCTTAGCAATGAAAGTTTCAGTCCCAATAGTGGTTGTAAGTCCAGAACTGCCTGTATATAATTTGGCTATAGCAGTGTATGTCCTGGATTAACCTATTGTAGAGGTTGGACAAAATTTTTATTGGTTTTTACATCAGCCACTGCTGTGTCAATGATCTGTGAAATTGAGCCAGTTAGATTTTTGACATTGACTGAATGTGGAAAAAATTAATATTGTTTGGCATGTCTGTTGGGTGAATTTGGAGAACGGAATGATTGTGGAAGTGTAATATTTGTGTTCTCACTGCTTTTTGGTGCAGTATTATGGTAGAAAAAGATCAAATCCGGGCTGCATTGCAGAATTCTTGCATTGAAAAACATTAGGAGTTGAAAATATTTTGAAACTATTGTTCCAACTTTCTCTGAACTTGAAAGTGTTCCAAGATAATAAAAGGTATGTTTTGTGCTCAGATTCCTTAGAAATACGTAGAAAAGTTCTAGTACAGCCAGAACAGCCTGTTTGGAACTCAAAGCAAGATACTGAATTCAAAATGTTTTTCCCTTGTCTTTTTTCTGTTAACTGTTGTCAAAAGCCTATAGATTTTGATAAATTGGAAATCACCAGCAGATAATGAAGTCAGCTCATGCTTATATTGTACTGTTACTTTCCTTAGCTATGCTCCTTGGTGTCCTGTCTGTCAGCAAATGGAATTGGCGTGGGAAGCTTTTGCAAGAAATAGCAAGGAACTTGAACTCAGCGTGGGCAAGGTTGATGTCACTCAAGAACCAGGTAAGTAATGAATAATCATACAAACAAAAATCAATGTAAGTAATTTAATTGTTTTTTTATGTGAGCAATTTAATTGCTTTAAAAAAATGGAAACAGGATATTAAGTCTTAATGTTATTAGCCCAAATTTAGATTAGTTTTCCCCAAACTGGTAGATGTCTGATATGATCACTGTGGTCAGCACTCATGCTCACTGGCAATAATCAGCATTGTAGACATATAATCCAGTGAATCTGGATGATGACATAGTGGCTAAAGCTGCTTTGAAAATTAGCGCTATTGTGTAAGATAGTCCTTGACTCGCCGTAATGGAGCCCAATCATTATGGTTGCAAGTCATGACCTCATTAATTGAGGCGTCCACAAGATTGCCTCACTTAACGGCCCTTAACACTGCTGTCCCATTAAACAGAGCATGGGATATTTCAGGTGAGCGATGATCGTTAGGCCTGCCTAACCTAGACATCCCAATGCCTCTCACCATTAAGTGACACCATTAAGTGAGGGTTATCCTTGATTTCCCATAGGCCTTTGGCCTGCTCCCTGCCCCACTGTGTCCCACACCCTCCTCCCCATCTTTTATCACTGTTTTCCTACTTACCTTTTGTTGATATGTAGAGCTTGAGGTCACGTTGGGAAAGGAGGGCCAGGCCGCTCTGCCCCTCAGCATTCCTAGGCTGTGTGGCTCCATCTTGGAAGTAAGCGCCATTTTCGGAATGGTCTCTGATTTTTTTTAAAAAAATCTCTAAACATGTACTTATGACTTCTTTTGTAATAAATAGAATAAGCTCACCTAGTGAAGTCCATAAAAAACTTGCTATTCCAGAGGTTTGTAATGTAAAAAGAATTTAAAAATCAATTCCAAGGTGATTAAGAAACAAGGAATGGTTGAATTTTTAGTCCTTAAAGGTTATATTACAACTGTGAGTGTAGTTGTAATCGTTGGCTTCTAGTCACTTAGCTCACAAGCAGACCTCAAATATACTGGTTCCTGCCATCTACTCATGAGGAGCAGTTGTTTCAGAGTCCATGTGGACTATCTTTTTTTTTTAATTACATATCTTCTCCAAGACTCAGGGCGCTTACAATTTTGGAGCACAACCCAATGTGCTCAGCAATAGCCTTCATTCCATTGTATATGCCTGCTTATTACTAAGCGGCATTTTTACAAGGTCAGCTAATTGCCCCCAACAATCTTGGGTCCTCAATTTACCTACCCTGAGAGGATGGAAGGCTGAGTCAACCTTGAGCCTGGTGGGATTCGAGCCTACAATAATTGTAGGCATCTGGATCTTAAGAGCAGGCATTTAACAGCCTGAGCTACCAAGGCTCTTCTTTCTCTATAGAGTGATTTTTTTCCCAGTTGGATCCCGCATCCAGCCAAGGATTTCAGCTTGTAGTATTCCATTTCTTCAGGAGCAGCAGCCTGCTTTGGCCTTAACTGGAACCTTTTTAAAAAATGATATTAACCCTATTATAGAGTTTATGCTAATTTATGCATTACCTGTCTCAAAACAATTTTTGAGAGGAAGGAATCCCTGGTACCAGTGAAAAAAGGTTTTTATTTGGCGTGACTTAAGTCAGAAAATTTATTCTTTTACCAAGATACTTCTGTGTATATCTGTGAACTAACAGCTTGTATGCTTGGCAAAAATTTTCTCATGGATATTTTAAAATTGCCCTTGAATATTTCTGAAATGTACTAGGAAAATTCTTTTTTGTTAGTACTTGGGATTCCTTTCTCTTTCACTTGTTTTCTTTCAGTGCCTGACCTCTTTAATTATAATTCACATTTTTACCAGTAGTGGCTAAGGGGATTCAAAGTAGACCAAATGAGTTCTTGTTATTTCTGTGAAGCCATGGGACTGTAAGTTGCCAACTCCCACAAAATGTGTAGAATATGAAAATGAGCTCTTAGTTGTAAAGTGTTTGTCAAATGATGATTATGTGTAAGAAGCAAGATAATAAGTACTATTTAAAACAAGTATCTGTTCTCCTCAGGTGTAAGTGGCCGTTTCTTAGTCACTACTCTTCCCACTATTTACCAGTAAGTATGTATTTTAATTACTCTGAAAATAGTTGCTATTTACAATTGCAATTGAAAATGTTTCCTTTTGTATGTGTGGCAGAGTAAAATATGTGATGAAGCTAAGGAAAAAGCACCCATATATGTCAATTACATTTGAAAGCAGTGCAAACTTAAAAAAAATGTTATTGCAGAGATCTTTTTAGTTTGATGAGCGGAGTATTGGGGACATGTAAGATTTGGAGAAAAAGTAGTTGAATAGAATAGCTCTTTTAGCAGATCTAAGCAATTACAAAATATGTTGTGACCAGACTGCTACTTGCATAACAACCTTTATACAGGCCATTTAATATCCAGCTGGATTCTAGGAAATGAAGATGATGCTAGAGACTAATACTTTGGAGTATGCCAGCTTCCCATTTTTTTAAAAAGTTCAGATATTTTATTTTTTGCAATTTAAAAAGTCAAATGGATAGAGACACTAATAGGAAATGATGAGGTTTTCCATAGATGGCATTTTGGACACATGATGTTTATGGAAAAATAAGTAGGATTAGCCCCAGTAGAAAGCAAGATGTTTTAGTTTCAGAAGAAAATTATGATCTAAACAGGGAGCTTCCTGCTGTCCTTCATAACATGGATAATGTGAGCTTGCTGTGACTGGAAAATGAGTAATAATGTAAGGCACTAGTAACTGGTCATAAACAAACCACAATGGAATTCACTGTGCATTTCTTCAATATCTCTTCCTTCAATCTGGTCCAGTGGGTTTTTTAAATCAGATTATTTTGATTAATTATAAAAAATGGGCAAGATAGTAAATTAAGGTTCTTTCTGGGTTTATATACTCCAATATCCTTTGGAAAATACAAGTTAGATTTTTGACCCAGAGGAAATGTGCTATGATAGCTATCTAAAACAAGTAATTAGGTGATTGAGTTGTAATAAGAATAAAATGAACTTTTTTTTGTTTTTTGCCTGAATACATCTCCTTATTACTTTTTTCTCCTGCTTATTTTCACCCCCCCAACTTTCCAATTTCCCAAGTGGAATAATACTTTTAAGGATGTAGAAAAAAATAGTATTAAAAGGATCAGGTTCTCTGTAAAGCTTGTTAATTTGTATGAGTGCTGCTCTTGTACACTGGAGAATAGCATGGTTTTAGATTCAATAGCGTAACTATACTTTAATCTGTTTTCAGTGCAAAGGATGGAGTTTTTCGCAGATATCGTGGCTCGAAGACATTGGAGGATCTAGAGAGTTATATCCTGGAGAGAAAATGGGAAAGTATAGAACCTGTGGCAGGATGGAAGTCTCCCACATCTCTAATGTAATTATAATGCAATATCGTGTCCCAGATTGGAATTTCATCCTAGGTTAAATGCCGTCTTAGCTGAAAATAGCAATTCCCAGTTGAATATTGTTTGCACTTTTTAACTTTCAGGGTGACTTATTGCGGTAGTCTATGTTTCATTCTGCTCTACCATCTACTGGTAGAGATTGTCCAGTGCTTTCAGGATTATAGGAAGGTATTTACTTTGCATTTAATTTTGAGCTGTAGGTCCATGTTTTTAGGGAATAAAAATCACAGCAGGTAGTAATTGGTTGTGGTGATGACATATGGAATATAAGTATTTAGAGGGCACCTATAGAGTACAGAAGATTGCTATTATATCTTGTGTGAAGTGTACTCATTATGATAAAGATTTTCTGTATAAATGTAGATGAAACAGTGTGATAAAATCTGATAATTTGGTTTTACTAATTCATTCTGTAACTATTTTAAAGGTTGGTTAGAGAAACACCACTACTTTCTTTTATTTCCATAGTTAAATTATTGTGTCCCTTTTGATCAAATAAAAATAAGAACAATGAGAAATAATAGAATAGTAGTCCCAGAACAAATAGGAACACACTTTTTCAATCTTTAATTATTTTTAGTGATCATGTTTATATTGATTCTTATTAGGATGTATGGAATGGCAGGACTCTTCCATTTGTCTGGATGGATCAGAGTAAGTAAGCAATATGTATCTTAAGTAGTGCAGAAAAACTTTATACCTGAGCTTGGTTTTTAAAGGTCTGTCATGTTTCCCAATAATCATACAGCTTATGTTCCTTTATACAGTATGGAAAGAATATAGATCAAACTTCTAAAACTTTGGTTCAAATTGTGATAAATAATTGAAATTGATGGGGTGCAAGATTTCAACATGGTTGCATATCAACACTCCATATTCTGCCATATGGGTAAAAGCTCCAACAGATTTATAAATTCTTCAGAACAGTGCTTTAAATTAAGTATATAATTCATAAATTTCCACTTAGAACAGGGATGTCAAACTTGCATCGTCACGATGTCACATGATGTATCGGGACTTTTTTCCCTTTCACTAAATCGGGCGGGGGCGAAGCCAGCACATGATGCATCCAACCCATGACACCCCTGATTTAGAAGGTGCTAAATAGCAATAGCACTCAGACTTACATACTGCTTCACAGTGCTTCACAGCTTCTCTAGGAGATTTACAGAGTGAGCATGTTGACCCCGACAATCTGGGTCCTCATTTTACCAAACTTGGAAGAATGGAAGGCTGAGCCAAACTTGAGCTAGTGAGAATTGAACTGCTGACAGAAGTTATTAAGATTATTAGGAGTCTAAAAGAGTGACCGCCCCAATCTTTTGGGCACCAGGGATCAATTCCATGGATGAAAGTTTTTCTGTGGACCAGAGGGGACATGGTTTTGCATGCTGCCTGCATCGTGTGGATTGGGCTTCACTTGTTTGCGCAGCCCTGTTGTTGGCATGCCACAGACCAAGGATTGGGGACCCCTGGTCTAAAACATACAGAACAAAATACACAGTTGCTGTTTACTTGTACTTATTTAGACAATGGTATCAATTGTATTCAGAAATAAAAGTCCTAATATTAATGCTACTTATGAACTGTATAATGGTATCAATTGTATTCAGAAATAAAAGTCCTAATATTAATGCTACTTATAAACTGTATAATGGTATCAGTTGTATTCAGAAATAAAAGTCCTAATATTAATGCTACTTATAAGCCTGGGAAACCAACAGTTGGAATGTTAATGAGAACAACAAACAAGCACAGCAAGACTTCTCTGAGTAGGCTCAAAATATCCATTGGTTTTATGTATGCACAGATCCTATGTTTTTCTGTAGGTACCTAAGCTTTAAAATCAGAATAATCTCATTTTGTATTGGTGAATGTGAAGTGTATCTTGTGAGAAGTTAGAGTAGACATGAAAATGTTTTGATCAATAAATTGAATTCAACAGTTGTTGGTAACTTAAAACTTGCTGGGTGTACCTCGTCTGAAAATTAATGTTAAAAAATTGAAAACCATAGTATTCTGTTCAAAAGAAACCCCCCAAATGCTGAGCATAGGTACACATTCCAGCTGGCACTACCTAATACCCACAGAAGATATAGTCAATGATAGTTTTATAAAGGATGTTGATTTTGTAAATGATTTACATGAAATTGATTCAAACCTCTTAAAATCAAAATGAAACAAATGTAATTACATTTTGAGAATGTGTGAAGATTTAAAGATATATTGTCATTCCAAACAACTGATAGATAATGGAACGGCAGTTTCAATTCAAATTATGTTTCTGTTGCAGCAAATCCACAACTATTTTACTGGCACTCTTGGAATTCATATTTGGGTTTCTTATGCCATCTTCATATTAGCCACCCTTCTGATTGGTCTTATTTTGGCTTTGGTAAGAAAACAGTTTTATACTCTTAAACCAAGGTATTAAAAAAATGGGAATAATGCATTGATAACAAGCACAGTAAATGGTATCATCTGAAGAGTTCGCTATAGATCAAGAAGATATTGGTATTCCTACTATATTGGGGAATTGTGGAAAAAATTAATGGTAGATCAAAACTTTCTATGCTGTCAGAGAAAATAGTAATCAAGAACCTGTACTGATTCTGGTGCTCTTGATCTCAAGAGAATGGTAGACAATTATCTGTCACACTCCTGGTCCATATTCTCTTGAGCTTTACTTTTTTATCAACTAAATAATCCTGGTCTATGAATTATAACACTCAAGAGAAATTAGTATTTCATAAGTTAATAAATTTTGAAAAGAAATATTACTGTCAAAGATGTAATGTTTAATCTTTAATTTTAATTTTATGATGAATTTTGGCTCATTAGACTTGGAATATAGCAAAGAGGATAATTTTATATAAACTGAAGGAAACTTTATCTTTTTGCTATCAAGGAATAGATTTATTATCAATTACTTAATCTGTTTTTGAAATGTCCTTATGTTCCAAAAGCGAAAAAATAGCACAGCATATTTCTGTGGTTTTAAGTGTAAGCAGACATTGAGCCTTAGATTAACCTATATTGATATCAAATGGATTTTTGGATTAGTTTTATCTTTTAAGTTTGTTTTGATTGGTACAGTGTACCTTCTTTTGTATTATATAATATTTGGTGTATTTTGCTGTAGTTGTACACCACCAATTAAAACACAAAACAAAAATATCACTAGTGAAATTATACTCTAGAACTTCTATATACTGTTAGAGCAATGCATCAGGATCTTGTTAAGGATTCTGAAAAGTTCTGATTTATCTGGTTTAGAAATAACTGTATAAAGATTGTTTTAAAAAAGCATTTAGAAAGGGCTTTGATCTATGGCTTTCTTTAGCACAGCTCATGACTTTCATTGGCAGAAAAACATGGATATTTTGCATTGAAGTGCGACATAATTACAAGCCACTCAGATATCAATAGTGTTGGGCCTATTTGACCAGATCTGAAATTCCCTAGGTTAGTTTTATAGTACTTCTTTCTTTCTTTCAGATATTTGTTTTGCTTGTAGACTGCATGTGTCCAGCTAAGTCCAAAGAAGAAAGCTTTGGTATGTACATATAATGAAGAGTAATGCTGGTGCTTATAATGTTTGTATATAGTTTCCCAGAATGAACTCGACAGCAAACAGAATAAAAATATATTATACTGAAAGCGTCCCTTTAAAACAAACAATAAACTATGCTGAGGTCCTGAAAAAATTGCATTCATATAGTAATCATGCAGTGCCAGGTCCATCAACATCTTGGCACAGTGCCCTGGAGGTAAAGCTAAGTCTTCACAGTTTTCCTGCAAGCCAACAGGCCCGGGTCCATCTATGTCTCTAACGGGAGGCTGTTCCATAGGACAGACATCATGACGGAGAAGACATGCTTCCAAGTTCCCACCATGCAACATTGTTTTACTGAGGGGACTTTGAGCATGCCCACCGTGTCAGTTTTTGCTTTTTTTAATTCATATTTATATGCCGCCCTTCTCTGGAGACTCAGGGTGGCTTATAATTTTTGGAGCACAACCCAATGTGCTCAGCAATAGCCTTCATTCCATTGTATATGCCTGCTTATTACTAAGGGGCATTTTTACAAAGTCAGCTTATTGCCCCCAGCAATCTTGGGTCCTCAATTTACCTACCCTGAGAGGATGGAAGGCTGAGTCAACCTTGAGCCTAGTGGGATTTGAGCCTGCAACTAATTACAGGCAGCTGGAGCTTAAGTGCTAGGCATTTAACAGCCTGCACCACCAAGGCTCTTAGTAGTTTAGTAGGAGGGTGGAAACCATTAAGAATAGACAGTACCACAGGTAATCTGGCCCCATGCAATATAAGCCTTTAAGGTGGCAGCCAGTACCTTGAACTGCACCTGGAAGCCTACTAGGAGCCAAGGGCCAAGGCAGCTTATGCAGCAATGGTGTTGCATGGACATACCAAAATGCACCAACTAGTGCCCATGCTACTACATTCTGGATCACCTGCAGCTTACCAACAAGGGCAGCCCCATAAAGAGTGTTTTGCAACAGTCCAATGTGTTTACATGGAGGTAGAACACATTTTCAAATAGTATGGAAATACGCCACTTTGAATAATAACCTGTTTGGAGTATTCCCTTAATTTCAGCCCTGATAAATAACCTTATCACTGGATTCAAACATCATGCTGAACCATAATGAAATTGTTTTGGCCTGACTTGTGTATATCCAGACATTATAGTCTGTAAGTAATTCAACACAGAGGTAAAGAAGCTTGGGGAAATGAATTACAAGGGCCATATCTGAAAGCTGGCACTTTGTAGCTTAACAAAATACTCCATTTGTACAAAATGCTAGCTCTTCTTTCCTCAATTCTTTTACCTCAGATTCCGTAGATCCTGATGAGAATAAAATAGAAGATCAACAGCAAACGTTGGAGCTTTCAGCAGGGGATGAAATTCCAGAAAAGGGCTTGTCTGCTGGAGAAAACGAAGAAGAGGGAGAAGAGGAGTCTCAGCCCAATTCCTCAGATGACTCAGCAGTTGAAGGATGTGAGGGAGAAAATGATTTAGAGCCTTTCGAATCTGACAAGTTAGAGGAGACCTCCTTAAGACAACGTAAAAATCCGATGGAGCCTGAACTATAGTGAAAGTAATTGAGTATATACTTTTAAGTGGACCAAAGAAGATTGGGACCTTCATTTTGCAGCTGAAGCCAAATATTTGACTTATAAGCTGTTGCAGCTAAATATAGGCTGACTGCCGAAAGCATCTGTTTTTATTTTTAAAGTCAATATTTTGAATGTAAAATATGACTAATGTGGAAATCAGAGACATGACAATCAAACAACCATGTTGAGTTCAGGGATAGGTAAGAGGTTTTATTGCATCAGTCGTACCATAAACTCTATAAAGTGGTCATTCTATATAACTGCAAATTGTCTATGTTGCAGAATTAAGTATAAAACAAGGAAAGTTTTTTTGGGGCTTGCTGGTACAAGTTAATTCCAAAATGTACCATTGAAGACAAAAATCTAGAGGACTGAAGGCAGCTTAAGACAACAATAAGGTTTTACTGTTTTATGTGCTTGAACAGATAACTCTTCATAGCTCTCAGAGGTCTTTGCCTCCAGTTACGTAAGGTATTTCCTACAGGCTTCAGAGCTGCGATGTGTATTTCAGGGGAGATCATAGTATAACAAGAACTGTTTACAATATAGTTTACAAGCTGCAAGGTTTTACTTTCAGCATGCTTTCTTGAAAGACAGGAAGAGGTTTTTAAATATGGATGTGGCTTTCTTACAAACATTCGTATCCATTGTCCCAATGTTAATCTGTCAAGTCAATATCTCAGTATCTGATTTGTTGGCCATAGTTAGGTTCCTTTGTATGTACTCAACACTGCTCTAATATAACATTGATTCTTTTATGTATTACAATTCAACCCACAATCCAGGAGATGCCTGAAAAAATATCATTGCAAATTTCTTAATGCAAACAGAATGTCTGGATGCATAAATTGATTTTTAATTTGTCCTCAATAATCAGAGTATTTATTCCGTCCCATAGTTGCCAAAGTTCTGTATAGTATAGATATGTGAAATAATCATATAAGTATCAGTATTCCCTTGTAAGGTTATGCAAGTGTTGAATGCGTTATGATGAATTAAATTTATCAAAGAAGCAACTCAGAATAGTGTTACTCCCCTTTGTATTTAGAGACAATTATTTTCCATGGTATCCAGCAAACTCAAATGAATGTCAGGATCATTGTTGAACATGCTGTTCAACTTTTAGATTGAGAGATTTTTTAAGCCTAAGAAATGATAGGCTGAGATGAGAATAGTAAAAATAAAGCACTATATTTGCTTTATGTGCATGCTGTCATAATATTTGTCAGTTGTGTCCTCTGTTGATTAGAACTATTATTTTCAAATTTTTGTTAACCTTTTATTGCACTAAAATGAGTCCTGACATATATACAATTTACTTAGTAAAAGACCTTTTTAAATAAGTTTAGTAAAACTATCCATTGCACTTTGTTAATATTACAGAATATAAGGCAAATAGATTTAAGTGCTGGGGGTGGGGGAAGCATTTAGAAGCAAATAAATGTTTAAATGTACATAATTAATCTGCTGTGACAATACATTAAAAAAATACATGTTTGAGAATCTTAATGTAGCACAGTTAAAGAAACTCATAGTTCAGCATCTGCATTGCTAGCATTTTTTTTCATGCTGTTAAAAGCATCAAAAAGATAAGTTAGCCAGTTATTTGATTTGATTCTTAAACCTCTGAACCTTAGTAATATGACCAAGCATGTTTTTTTGATAATGTAAAAGATTTAGGTTGAGTAAAAAATTCAGAGTTAAATGCCTGGGCTCAGTATGACAGTACTCGGTATATTTTTCACAGTCTTCCTTATTTGTCTTCCAGTTTTTTACAAGTATAAGAGTTCATAAGATTTCAGTTCAGTTTATTCTTGCTTAGAGAGTTGATGTCTTGATGTTTACGTGGATATATAAACCACTGCTTTAAGTTGGCTTATAATAAAGATGATTGCAAAGCATTCCAAAGGAATTTATTAAATTTGGGGGTTTTTTTAACACAGAAAAAAGGAAATGATTTTGAAACAGTGGTCACAATGACCTCTATTCATAAGTTTGAATGTATAGATGCTTATCTTTTAAAAGCAGCAAGTAGAGTAAACAAATTCATTTGAAGATTCTTAAAAGAGTTAATATTTGGCAAGTAAACTTCTTTGCCCAGACATTGCTATTTTGCATCACATTTTAAAAAGCAACATTACCATTTATGTCTCTAATTGTTACTTTAAATGAACATTTATTCAGTTTTTAGTTTAATTTGACATGAATTCTATGTAAAACATTTATATTAAAATGCTGCTTCATTAACTATAAACTGTATTTATTATATATTTCTGTGTTCACTTAATGTTTGTTTATTTAAGGTGTTTATAATCCCATTCATTCCTCATCTTCCTTCCCTGATACTCTATCTCAACTGTTGCTTCAGTTTCCAGAAATCCTCTGAAAGCCATGAGGCTTTCCGGGCATTGACTGAGACCTTAATCATCATGTACCAGTTTCTCAGGATTAACCCCGAATTTCCTTTGGAACCAAATAGGGTCCATTCAGCCCTCATGGCTGACTGATTTAATAGGGGCACCCAACCTGGTCTCGGTTATACATGCCAAGTCAGCCCTCTTATACACATGAAGTCAAGAACAAGAGAGGCTTAATTATAAGTCAACCTGGCATTTAATAGCAGTGGTTAGAAACCAAGGTCTGGTAACCAGCATAAGGAAAGGGGCGTTGGTCCTACCTGAACGCTTCTTCTCGGGGAGCCGAAGGGAGAATCCAGGATGGGTAGTCTCTAGTCTCCTAGCTCTGCAGACCGAGTTGAAAAACTGAGGACACACCCCCTGGTAATGGTCCCCAGTTCTGAACGACGTAGAAGCGAAAACAGCTGCTCCTTGTCCTCAAATGATGGTCCACTTGACACTGTGAAAAAAAGGGACACTGCCTCCCCACTCCGACCTGACGGAATACAGGGTGGGACTGGATTCTCCCTTCGGCTCCCCGAGAAGAAGCATTCAGGTAGGAACAACGCCCCTTCTCCACTGAGCCGAAGGGAGAATCCAGGATGGGACATACCAAAGCTGGCTGATGGCTGTCCTATGGGTGGGAACTGGATTGGTCGGAGGTCCCCACGTCAACATGAACCCCCTGCAGGACTCGCCTGCCAAAGGATGCCTCTGCTGAGGCAAATGAGTCAATTTTGTAATGTCTTATGAATGGGGTCACAGATGACCAAGTTGCAGCTCTACAAATGTCCAAAACCGATGCCTGTGTGGCCCAGGCTGCGGTGGTTGCAGCACTTCTGGTTGAGTGCGCAGTGATTCTCCTGGGTACAGGAAGGCTCTGTAACTCATAGGCTTTTGCAATGCAGGCTCTGAGCCAGCGACCCACAGTGGAAGGTGTCACCCTGCGCCCCAAAGTTGACGGTTGGAAGGAAACAAACAGGGACTCAGTCCTTCGAAGGGAAGAGGTCCTTTTAATGTAAATACGGAGAGCCCTCCTAACGTCCAAGGTGTGCCATTTCTTCTCCAGAGCATGGGTAGGTTCTGGACAGAAGTTAGGCAAAATTAACTCCTGGGAACGATGGAACAAGGAGTTCACCTTGGGTAGAAAGGTAGGGTTCAACCTCAGAACCACCCTGTCTGCATGGAATACACATAGATCCTTCCTGATGGATAAGGCCGCCAACTCCGAGATACGCCTGGCCGATGTAATGGCCACTAAGAACGCCACCTTGCATGTGAGTAGGCGAAGGCTAGCTTTAAAGGGTTCAAAGGGGAGCCGTTAGTGTCTTAAGGACCTTAGGCAGATCCCAGGTGGGGTAGTGGTGGACCACTGGTGGCCTCAAATTCGTGGGTCCCCTCAGAAAAGTCTTTACCCTAGGGTGTTGGGCCAGGGAAGTAGAGTCTCCGACCGAAATCACTGAGGCCAAGGCCGCCACCTGTCTTCAAGGTATTGGGGGCGAGGCCTCTGTCCAACCCATCCTGCAGAAAATCCAAACCCTGGCAAGCGAAACAACCGTGGGGTCCAGTTGGTGACTAGAGCACCAAGTGCAGAAAAACTTCCACGTTGCATTATATATCCTAGTCGTGGAAGGTCTCCTTGCCACCTGGATCGTCTGAATGACCCTGCTGGAAAACTTCTCCCGCTTTAGGATCCCCCGCTCAACCGCCAGACACTCAAGCGAAACCAAGCTGGACCTGGGTGCTCTATGGGGCCTTGGCTGAGGGAGATCCTGTGCAAGGGGATTCTCCAGGGCCTGGTGACTGACAGGCCTACCAGGTCGGCAAACCAAGGACGCCTGGGCCAGTAAGGGGCTACCAACAGAACTTCTGCCCTCTCTATCAGGACCTTCCTGATAGCCCCCGAGATCAGGGAAAGGGGGGGAAGGCATACAATAGTCCCTGGGGCCACCTGCATCAGAGAGCGTTGACTCCCTCCGCTCCCCGTGCCGGGAACCGTGTAAAGAACCTTGGGAGTTGGGAGTTCTCCGGCAATGCAAAAAGGTCCAGAACCAGACAGCCGAAGCATTCCATCATCTCCTGAAACAGACTGGGATGCAGTCGCCATTCCGACTGATCGACTGTGGCTCTGCTCAACCAGTCTGCTTGCGCGTTGGACACTCCCGAGATGTGTTCTGCTCGTAGGGACAACAGGTGTCTCTCTGCCCACCTGCACAATTGAGTCGCCTCCTGCATTAGAGATCTGGAGCGGGTGCCCCCTGTCGGTTTATGTGGGCCTTGATAGCCACATTGTCCGTGAGGAGAAGAATATGTCTCCCCACCACCTCCTGCCTCAGAGCCCTGAGCCAAGCGGGCCCCTGAGCTCTAGCCAATTTATGTTGTGGGCGAGCTCCTCTCAAGACCACCTTCCCTGGGTGACCTGGGCCCCCAAGTGAGCCCCCCAACCATACAGACTGGCATCTGTGGTGACTGTAAGTCTCTGGGGCTCCCTGTACAGGCATTCCTGGGCCATGGTTTGGGTCTGCCACCAAGGGAGAGAACGAAGAACGGACAAGGGACGCGAACTCTCCTTGGGGAATCGCCCCTGCCCCCACTGGAATGGGAGCAGGAACCACTGCAGGGTTCGGGAATGGAAGCGGGCCCATGGGACAATCCCGATGCATGATATCATCTTGCCTAGAAGCTGGGATAGCAAGATGATAGGTGCCTCTCTGGAAGACAGGATCAATGATGTGATTTCCACGATACTGTCCCAACGTTCCTGTGAGAGAAAAACCTGCCCAGTCAAGGTGTCTATGATAGCCCCCAAATGCAGGAGCCGAGTCGACGGAACTAGTTGGCTTTTGTCCAGGTTTATCGAGAACCCGTGTTCTCGAAGAATCCGGATCGTTGACATCAGCTCCCTCTCTGCCTGGAGTCGGGAAGAGGATGCTATCAGGATATCGTCCAAATAGCATTGGATCCTTATGGGTAAGGATCTGAGGTGTGCCGCTATGGCTGCCAGAAGCTTGGTAAATGTCCATGGGGCTGATGACAGTCCGAATGGGAGAGCCCTGTACTGAAAATGGTGGCCACCATAGCAGAACCTCAGAAACCGATGATGGTTGGGGTGTATGGGCACATGGAGGTAGGCTTCCGTCAAGTCTATCGAGGTTAAGAAATCTCCCTCTCACAGTCCCTCTAGAATGGAGTGAAGGGAGTGCATCTTGAACCTTCGGTAGATTAAATGTCTGTTGAACCCTTTCAGGTTGAGTATGGCTCGCCACCCCCCTGAGGCCTTTGGAATCACAAATAACATTGAGTAAAACCCCTGCCTCTCCTGGTCTGCTGGAACTGGCTGGATGGCCTGGATATCCAGCAGATGGCAGATTGCAGATTCCATGAGTTGCCTCCTGGACGGGTCCCTGGAGACGGGGCAGCACACAAAGGTTCCTGGGTGCGGGAAAGAAACTCCAGAGAGAGACCTGACCTTAAGGTTGACAGGAGCCAAGCGTCCACCTCTGCCAGAACAGTCCCAGATGGCCCCCTATGGGGGATGAGGCTTGGGCGTCACTTGTTGCGCCTGAAGGGTCTGTTGGAACCCCTAAAGGGCCTTCTGCCGTCCTGTCTCTGCCGTCCTCTGGAGGCAAAAGCCTGTCTATCGGCCTGAGAGGAGGGTCTCTGGAAGAAGGGCCTACTTTGACGGGGAAAGCCTGCCCCAGCTTCCCCCTGTTTGAAGGAGGGCTTTCTGTAGTAGGGGGGAGACATGAAATCAAAGCGCCTCCCCTGGGAGGGTAAGACTTTTCTTTTGTCCCTGGTTTCTCTGAGGTACATCGGCTGCTCTGAAGAAGTCTGCTCCTGTCCTTGGGGTGCGCCTCTATAAGAGTCCAAATAAAACAGCTGGCGCAACTGGCTGACCTCTGACTGCAATTCCTGTCTTATTGCCTGGGACATCCAGGCCTTCATGAAGGATGGCATTTCCTGCATTTGTGTCTCCTCAGGTCGTAAGCCCGCTGCTGTAGGGGTAAAGGTGGCAGAAGGCACAGGTCTGGCTCCACTGGAGACTTGGCTGGAAGGTGCCGCCATCAGGATCCCCTGAGGTGGCTCAGAAAAATTGTGAGAGGTCTGTGCTCTGATTTGCAGGTCTCCCTGCAAGCCTTGAGTACTTGAGCCCCCCGGAGACCAGGTAGCCAAATACCTCTCTGCCAGTTGGCCTGGCTGCCTGTCATCCTGTGAGGGCAGAGGGGAAGTGGCCCTGATTTCTGCTATCCTGGAGTCCCTCACTGCCTTGTCAAATTGTTTATCCATGGCCTTTTGCCTACGCCTGGCCTGCCTGTCCTCAGCCCTAGAAGGTCTTTTAGGAGCTAGAGCCCTAGCCCTAATCCTAGCCGCTGCCTCCAGACCAGCAGATCTGGGTTTAGGGGATGCTTTTGCAGCCTTCTCCCTACCCTGCTGAGGAACTGACAATTGCTGGTCAGCTCCTCTGGCGGCCATTTTGAGCCCGCCAAAAATAACTGACACTCTGACAGTGGATAAAAGAGAAAAATTGGCTAAAAAGGGAGAAAAAGGCTCTCTGCTGCAAAAAAAACAGTAGCTGTCCACCACTTCAGGAGGCTAGTGCGACCCAAAGTGGTGAGCTCAGTCCAGGTCCGTTCAAGTCAAAATGGAGAGTCAGATAAAAAAAGGGGGAAAAAAAAACAAATGGCTGACTCTTTGACTTGCAGCAAGCCCTGACAGATCAGAGGCTTGCAATCCTAGGACTGGCTGCACCATAATTATCCGGCAGTCTTAAGCCTCAGCTGCCATGTGCTCTGGGGACTGGGAGGGGTCGGGAATCAATCCCGATGGCCAGAACCCCCCCCAAAGGGACAATCCTGGAGGGAACCTGCAAGAATGTCCCCAAATCCTTTGATGTAGCCAGCACTGCCGAAAAGAGGGGGAAAGCGCTTAGCGGCAGTTGCGGCTCTTCCCAGGCAAGGGAAAGTGAATCGGGAGAAGGCAAGTTGAAAAGACGCCTCTCCACCCCCCCAGCCCAGGCCACACGGGCTCTAGGGGACCCCCAAATTCAGGTTTTAGACAAAAAAGGGAAAAAACCAGTCCACCAGCAAGTAAAGTTAAAAAAAATAATCGGCAAAAAACGCCCGGAAAAAGGCAAAAATGAAAGTGCTAACCAGCAAGCCGGCTAGCTGTCAAACCTGCCCAAACCGCTGAGCCAAAGGTTTAATCCAGGGGAAAATCTTTCTTCTATGATCCTAACAATTCAGAGCCTTCAAAAGCAGGTCTGAACATGCTGAGACCGAGTGAAGAACTGGGGACCGTTACCAGGGGGTGTGTCCTCAGTTTTTCAACTCGGTCTGCAGAGCTAGGAGACTAGAGACTACACATCCTGGATTCTCCCTTCGGCTCAGTGTAGAATAGCCTTGGAATCAACTGGAGACATTGAAATATCTTCCCCAGGACCAGCCAGCTTTGCCCTATCTCTTGTCTAAGTTTTTGTTTTCTTTCCGAAAGGCCAAATCTCCCTGACCTGTACCATCCAACCCATTGATAAAGGCCTCCATCCATGCCTAAATTAGCAATCTTTCTCCCTCTTTGGGTAGCCAGTTCCTGTGAATTGCTTCTGATGTAACATGCAGTGATCTGCCAGTCAGCTGCATTCCCATCACACATCCATACCACACTCCCAAATCCCCTCCCCCGCTCTCATAAGGGGGGGAGGTTATGAGGGGCAAAATAGGCACTCACCACTGGCTGGACCAACCCAGAAAGTTACAGCCCCTCCTCCACATAACAGCCAGATGAAATCTAGGTGATCTCATCAACTGGCTCTGAATACTGATTGAAACTCCTTTCACTTCTCATTCCAAGTCCTTCAGTGCTGTACAGAAGAATCCTTGGGCACACACTGCTGAAAAGTGGCACAAGTGGATACTTTCCTTTCGTCTGTAGTCACTGCCATTTGTAAAAGACAAAATGGCCTCTGTCCAGAATGACAAGCTGTATAGCAGATGGAGGATAAAAGCCAAACTCCAGCTCTACTACTGGGCCAATTTTGCTTCTTGGGACTCACCCATACCAACCAGAAGTCTGAATTCAAGCTTCTCTGGGTTGCCACCATTGCTCTCCACTAGCTGATTGATAATATTTCCAACTCTAATTTGCAGCACCTCTGGATCATCTGATTGAGTGCATTAGCTGTAAGGGGAAGTGGATGGATTACAGAAAGATAAACGCTTATGTAATTATGTGTCTTTATGTTTTTACATTGGAATACACTATAGAAGACATTTTAGTGGTAGTTCAGATATAGAAACATTGTGTGTATTTATATATTAAAAAATCTGGAATATAGTTTCCTTTGTTATTGTTTTTTCCTTTTAAAAATGAAGTTCTAGATAGAATCATAGATAAATTACATGAGTAAAGAGATGGCATGAGATTGGGGTGGGCTATTGTGATTTGTCTTTCTAATTGTAGAGAGTGGACTATGCCACTATTGAATATTCACTATATACTGTTGATATATTACCTTGTTCCGTATTTTCTTCTCTGATACACAGTGCAGACATCTTAATTTAGTGAATGTCAAAGTCCAAAAGAATAGTTCCAGAAATGTCCATTTTTTATTTGGGTTACTTAAAAAAAGGTTTTCTGAACTTTGCTTTAGTTTAATGATTAACAAGTTGAAAACTACCAGAACTAAATGATTTAAAGACAAAACAAAGTAATCTACATCATGTCTGAAAGACCAATTTGCATTGCTGATTTTGAAAAATATGCTAAGAAATTTCTTCAAAAATCTGTGTATGATTACTATAAGTCTGGGGCTGATGATCAACAAACATTAGCTGAAAATGTAGCTGCATTTTCAAGGTAATTAATGATTCAAATATTGTATCTAGCTTGTAATTTAAAGTAGAATTGAGAAACAGTACATTATTTGAAGTGCATTCATGACTGAAATAAGTTATACTAAAAGTAAATTAATTGGTCATGTACAATTTGAGCATTCATTTGCTTCTTTCAACTCTGGATATCGGGGGATACCATGGAACAGAATTTGATTTTCATATGAAATATAGTTTTGCAAGTCATTACCCTGGAATTGGAAGAGTCTTTGATCTTGGAGCAAAAAATTGTGTTGTGCTCAAAAAGCAGCCATGTGACTAATATATTGCGATTCTGTCTAGTAAAATAATTTAATGCCTGTTCAAATGTTTGTTAGTAAATACATCTGGCAAATATTTGGGAATATGAAAGTCAGGTAATCATAAATCTCTGATAACTATCCAATGTTTAAATCAAATATTCAATTACTATTTTAGAAAAAAATAAGATTTGTGCTTGTAGAGGATTGGAAAGTGGCATTTTTTCAATGGGTGGGGGAACAGAAATTACAGAATATTTTTACTTGTGCTATTGATAAAATAAGTAAGGGTAATGGAAATTATTGGTAAAACAAGGGTGACCAAGGAGAATTGGAAGGTGAGTTAAGTCATGTGGGAAATGTTTTACTTACACTGCGATGTCTAATTTAGCCAAATGGGGTCTCTGAAAAGATCTATTCTGACTGATAGTAACAATTTCTGTCAACAATTGTTAGTGCTCCATCAGAAAATCCAGTTCCTATTAGTTCAGTATTCAAAAAATTACTGGTAGTTAAGTAGTTCTGTGCAAATCCTTAGATAAAGGCACAGAATTCCAGTTTATTTATTTTCATTCTAATTTCAATGATTAGGTTGAAACTGGGAGAGTTACAACGCTCATATAAACTTAACTGATGATAAATACCCTCTTCAAACATTGCCCAAAATATCAGAGCTGTACTGGGATGGCATTTCTTGACTAGTTGAAAGCTCTAAAAAGGAATAAGTGAGCCAAAATAATAGCACCTATCTTACAGGTAAAACTCGAAAAATTAGAATATTGTGTAAAAGTTCATTTATTTCAGTAATGCAACTTAAAAGGTGAAACTAATAAATGAGATAGACTCATTACATGCAAAGCATGTTAGTTCAAGCCAGGATTTGTCATAATTGTGATGATTATGGCTTACAGCTCATGAAAACCCCAAATCCACAATCTCAGAAAATTAGAATATGGTGAAAAGGTGCAATATTCTAGGCTCAAAGTGTCCCACTCTAATCAGCTAATTAAGCCATAACACCTGCAAAGGGTTCCTGAGCCTTTAAATGGTCTCTCAGTCTGGTTCAGTAGGAATCGCAATCATGGGAAAGACTGCTGACCTGACAGTTGTGCAGAAAACCATCACTGACACCCTCCATAAGGAGGGAAAGCCTCAAAAGGTAATTGCAAAAGAAGTTGGATGTTCCCAAAGTGCTGTATCAAAGCACATTAATAGAAAGTTATGTGGAAGAGAAAAGTGTGGAAGAAAAAGGTGCACAAGCAGCAGGGATGACTGCAGCCTGGAGAGGTTTGTCAGGAAAAGGCCATTCAAAAGTGTTGGGGACTTTCACAAGGAGTGGACTGAGGCTGGAGTCAGTGCATCAAGAGACAAAACACACAGATGGATCCTGGACATGGGCTTCAAATGTCATCAGAAGTGTCTTACCTGGGCTAAAGAAAAACAGACTGGTCTGTTGCTCAGTGGTCCAAAGTCCTCTTTTCTGATGAGAGCAACTTTTGCATCTCATTTGGAAACCAAGGACCCAGAGTCTGGAGGAAGAATGGAGAGGCACAGACTGCAAGATGCTTGAAGTCCAGTGTGAAGTTTCCACAGTCTGTGTTGATTTGGGGAGCCATGTCATCTGATGGTGTTGGTCCACTGTGCTTCATTAAGGCCAGGGTCAATGCAGCCATCTACCAGGAGATTTTGGAGCACTTCATACTTCCTTCTGCAGACGAGCTTTATGGGGATGCTGACTTCATTTTCCAGCAGGACTTGGCACATGCCCACACTGCCAAAAGCACAAAAACCTGGTTCAATGACCATGGGATTACTGTGCTTGATTGGCCAGCAAACTCTCCTGACCTGAACCCCATAGAGAATCTATGGGGCATTGCCAAGAGAAAGATGAGAGACATGAGACTGAACAATGCAGAAGAGCTGAAGACCGCTATTGAAGCATCCTGGTCTTCCATAACACCTCAGCAGTGCCACAGGCTGATAGCTTCCATGCCACGCCACATTGAGGCAGTAATTGCTGCAAAAGGGGCCCAAACCAAGTACTGAGTACATATGCATGCTTACACTTTTCAGAGGTCCGATATTGTTCTATGTACAATCCTTGTTTTACTGATTGCATGTAATATTCTAATTTTCTGAGATTTGGGGTTTTCATGAGCTGTAAGCCATAATCATCACAATTATGACAAATCATGGCTTGAACTATCTTGTTTTGCATGTAATGAGTCTATCTCATATATTAGTTTCACCTTTTAAGTTGCATTACGGAAATAAATGAACTTTTGCACGATATTCTAATTTTTCGAGTTTCACCTGTATATATCTACCTTGTATTTCATAAACTAGTATGAATGAGATATGTGAGCTACTACAAATAAAATGGGTTATTGGCATAATTAATGCATGTTGCTTCTGTGTCCGTTTATATCCCTTTCACACATAAAGATCAATATTTATGCCTACTTAATAGAAATAATGATCCTGAGCATAGATTAGGTAATTAAACTTTCATAACATTAATTTTGTCTTTGTTAGGATATATGCAGAGTAACCCTTGTGCAACAAGGATATGCACATGGAAACAGATATGAGAACAGTTATGAATAAATACACAGCCACACAGAAACACACCAAATTGTGTTAATGTTTACTCGAAGAAATAGCACAGTTCACTAAACAGTCCAGGTCATACACATTTTAACAGTCCAGCAATATCCAGTTATAAAGTCTTCTTACCCTTTTCATGTCTTTTACAGCAGACAAACCTTTTCATGTCTTTTACAGCAGACAAATATCAAACCATAATACAACAGATAATCTTCGATATCAACAGAATATCAAAGTAAACAGAGTTAGTCAGTATCAGTCGGTATTCAGTCAGAGAGAGAGTCAGTATCAGCATCAAGAGAGATCTTCAGTGGGAGAGAGAGCTTCAGTGGGAGAGAGCTTCAGTGGGAGAGAGAGCTAAACCATGATCCATAGCTCCCTCTTATGGCAGCATACTCAACAACCAGAACACAGCATAATACATTACAGTATTTTCCCTTAAAGCTACAGACATATATATTTGTGCTTTATGTATTGTCAACCCAACTATGTTATGTACATATACTTAACAGTCTTGAATGAAATAAGCTGAATAGAGAATATGAGATTTTCCTTTATTCTGTGTTGAAGTTGTGCATGTCAATCATTAGTTTTGCTTCTTGAAAAGTCTTAAAGACAAAACTTGCAGTTTGTTTGTACCTAGACAAAAGCAACTTTTTTCAACAATTTTTCCAGTTGAAACTTTTTTATGTTAACTTTATTGCATTTTAAGCCTGAAAGATAAAAACTGATACTAATAAGATGAGAAAAAAAGAAAAAGTAAAGAAATAATGAAGCTGAAAGTGTAGAAAAAAGGAAAAGAAATATAAAGAAGTGATTCTGATTTTCTTCTACAGTAATTATAAATTTAAAATGACCTCTATGGTTGCAACATAATTTTCTATGTACTTATTTTTTTGGATCATCAAACCCATATAGCATCACTTTATTTTTTTTTCTGTTCTGTTTTTCTGTTCTGATCTCTGTTCTGATTGGAAACTCTTTTGGATTTTTCCAAAAGTCCAAAAAGATTTCCAATCAGAATTAATCAGTGTCTTTTCTCTAATCAAGGTTTTCAACTTAGCCATATGAGCAAGTCCATTTTCATCATTACTTTTCCACTGTGGGCAAAGTCAGAACTTTTCACTGCTGTGTATGTAAAAGTCTTGCTTCTGTTTTCATATATAGTTCCACAAGTTTTTTATAACTTTTTGTTAATCTCAAAAGAATCATCTCTGGCTTCAGCTGTATGTTAATGTTTAAAATTTTCTGAGTTAATGTACATATTTGAATGTGTATTTTTAAAAGTTTTTTTTACATGTCCATAATGAAAAAAATGCTCTCATTCAACATACATTTGAATTCCCTTTAACATTTTTTCAAAGTTTGATAAGCTTGATGAATGTGAGGTAGACTAGTCAACCAATACTAATCAAAGCAAAATTTTAGGGAGAGATGTTCTCATGCTTTAAATTAAAGAACTGTACACTAGACTGGCAAATCAAAAGCAAGGACAAACCACTTTTGTATTGTTCCTGAACAACTGAAATAGACCATGGATTGACCCTCCTAGATTGGAATCTAATGAAGGGTTGAGTAGTGAGAATTTTAGGATGAAATAACCCCATTATCTTGAAGTTCAGGATTCTACAGAAAAATAAATTAGGATACTTCTACATGTACATTAGATTTCAAAGCAGCCAACTTGAACTAGAGAAATGTTAGGGTCTCAGAAGAAATCCTCAGGTCAAAGAGAGCTCAGAGGGATTGGGGATTTCTGAAAAATAAAACCCTAGAAGTACAATCATCATCTGTACCAGTGAGAAAAAACAACTCTTTATACCCCAGGATCTTTTGACTTAAGAGTTAAAAGAAAGATATAAAGGAAATGGGACATGGGTGTAATAATTAAGAGAAGACAAGAAAGAATAGGCAGAAAGTAAGCAGATTTCAATTGAACACGAGGAAAAAAATCTTAGCAGTTCAAGCTATTCCACAAAGAAGCAAAATGACCTTGGGAAGTGTTGGTCTCACTTTATTGGCAATATTGGACAGCCATTTTAAGAAAAGATTGGACAGCTGTTTATTATTTAAAAAGAAAATGAATTTCCTTCTGATAGGGATTAGATTTCTGAACTGAGCAATGAGTCATTAAATCAGGGGTGTCAAACTCGTGTCGTCATGGCGTCACATGATGTATCATGATTTTTTTCCCTTTGCTAAACTGGGCATGGGCATGGCCAGGGCATGACACATCCAGCCTGCGGCCTACAAGTTTGACAACCCTGGATTAAATGATCTCCAAGTCCATCTTAAACTTCCCATTCTGTAATTCCACTTCCAGGAAGTTATCAGGAATTGAGTTTGATCTTTGCGGGAGATTTTATCTTTATTTTTTTTAAAAGATACTGATCAGAAAGAAAAGGATAATGAACACTTTTCCATCTTGGTTGAGAGAAAAAGTACACACCAAGAAGGCTCTTTAGCATACAAATATCATACAACTTAAATTTAGTCACCAAGACACAAAATTTCTTAATGATTTCCACATACCAAGATTTTACTGTGATGGGGAGATTTGGAGACATCAACAGGTCATGATCTTGAATTTTGGAATGATGGCTCATTCCGTTCTTGACAGTGTATTTTATATTTTTCCGTTCAAGTTTAAGGAAAAAAAAATACAGAAGTTACAGCTGGGTGCATATTACGGAGATAAACCTGACTTAACAATTATCTTTATCTTTCAGTTCAGACAGAAAGATTAAAAGGATTGTTATTTCTGTGCTTTTTACATCCAAGCAATGTCTACAATTCTAAAAAGTGTTAATAAGGAGGAAGGAAGTATCAGCTTAAAATAAACGAACCCTTTAATAATGCAGGGAAAAGCTTGTGTACTGTAGATTTTGAAAATCAGGTGTCATAGCCAAACTGCAATAAACCTCTTCTTACAATTGCATATTATCTCTAATAACAAAAACAAAATACATGGGAATTGCTCGATGCGAGTATTTTTAAAAGCTTGATTATATGGTGTTTTGAAGTCTCCTAAACAAGTGATTTGAGATTATTAGGATCGTTAAAAGTCCAAAGTGGTTTGGGGGAACTAAAAGAAGATGTTTTCTTCTATTTTTGATAGGTTTCAAGTTTCTTTCAGCCAGCTCACTTATTAAAAAATTGATTTTTTTTAACAAGGTCATGGTGCTGATTGCATTTTGACATACAAAGAAATCAATTTAAAATATCTTATTTCAGCAATGTTAAATTGGGATTGAGAGAAAATGATCAGATTGCAGATAATGAGTGTTGATGGATTGTATCTTTGACTTTCTAAAGGTCTTTAGAAAATAAGATGCTCTTTACTGACAAAAAGGAAGCCCCAAAACAGCTTGTTTAACAAAGTTAATCTTACTAAGCATGTTATTGCTTCTGGACCTGAGTGCTACCAAGATTTGTTAAAACATGGGAAAGAGTGATGATGGATGCCGAAAACATATGATAGAGTATTTTTGGATTAAAAAGATAGGTTTTTTCTGTTAATTAGAATGAAAGATATTAGTGATGGATTGGCTCATAGTGCTAGAAGTAAATTTGTTAAATTCTGGTGCTTTGATGTAATGTATTGTGGTTCCAATATTTCTGTGTATATGTGAGTTCAGGTTCATGTTGACTCTTGTTGACCTCTTGATTTAGTCTGAAGTTTTCTTGGCAAACTGTAGAAGTGGCTTGCCCTGATCTTCTTTCTAGGACTGAGACTAAAATCACTCTGCAGGCTTCATGCCTAAGCAGACCTAGGTTTATAGCTTGGTGTCTTAACCAATACATCTTTAAAGTTTGGGTGCAGACTGAAGCCAGCATGGGGAGGGAGGACAGACTATAATGCTTATAAAACAAACTAAAAAAACAATATATATATATATATATATATATATATATATATATATATATATATATGCTGTAGTGGTATTGGGATTAGACCAGCTGTCTGAATATTTATATTTTTCAATACGATTGTCTTGATCCTGGGAATTGCCAAAGATATCTTGGATCTGAAAGGGTTTTCTGCATAACTAGGTCAGTTTCTGGAAGTCATATGGCTGTCCAGATAACATCGCTCAGTCACATTCCATTTTGATATCATTCATGATGATGAAAAACGGGATACACAACTTTTTGGACTGTAATTGATTCATGGGCTGTTTCCCGGAGAGGCATGTTTCCTTCTCTTCGTTTTCTTCTTCTTTGTAATTTGTATATTATCGATAAAATTTATATTATAAATTGTATTAAGGGTTTTGATTACAACAGTAAAAACTAATGCAACCTAAACTTAAAGAAAGAAAAGGAGACAAAAGAAAAGAAATATGTAAAAAAGTGATTTCAACTTTCATTACAACAAATGTAAACAAATGTAGTAATGCTTCACTCCCTGTAAAGTTACAAACAGATATCTCTTCTTCCCACTGTGTCCTTTAAAGGGATCTGCTGTGGTTGTGAGCAAAATGCTTAATCCTTTAGTCTCCTAGTGCTCAAACCCATGGAGGGCCCTGTCCTGTGGTCTCCTCGCAGGGAGCAGCCATTCAGAAGGCATGCGGGCAATCTCCCCTCCTCTCCCTGTTCAGGGAGGTTCCAAAGTACCAGTTTACTCATTAGTTATTTGGTTTTTGTTGTGGTTTCTGCTTTTACAGAGAATTCTTCAGTTCACCATGCTTTCCCTGAAAGTCCCTGAAAAACCATGCTTCAAAATTTCTTCTTTCAACTAGACTTGATTTCATTTCAATCCAATATTATGTGATTACTTTCCAGTAATGTATTATGTAACTTCTAACACAAAAACTACAATTGGATAACTATGCTTTCACAGGCTGTGCATCCTGGCATTAGAACCTGGGTATTGAAATTTTAGCTCAAACTCTTTGACATTTGGCAACTTATCATGTTGCTTTTTATTTAGTTGCTCTCCATTCCTGGCCATCTGTAACTAACAAAAGCTGACGTCGGTGCCTTGGTCATTTCCAGATTTCAGCATTTGATGAGTCATTTTAAAACCAAACTTGCTTTCAGTTAATACTGGAGACAGCAATGTATTGTGTTTGCATCACACATCTTGTTTTCTAAATATTTTCTAAATGCTGTGAATTACTTACTATCAGACTTTTTCCATCCATGCAGATTAAGGCTATACCCCCGGATGTTGAAAAATGTGTCAACCCTGGACCTGTCAACTTGTGTCTTGGGAGAGAAAATCAGTATGCCAATATGCATTGCAGCCACTGCCATGCAGTGCATGGCTCATGCAGATGGGGAAATTGCAACTGCTAGAGGTATGTTCCGGGTATGGAAATTCCTTGTAAAGAAATTCTGCAGGGGAGACAGTCTGTTAAGGGAAGAATGCAGAAATGTCTTCGTTCAAATTAAAGAAATCTTATTGTCTCCAGTCTGTTTTGCCTATTTAATTATATTTTGCTTAGGGAACAAGAAAATACTATATCCTGTGTTTTAACTTCCAAGCAAAATATTACGCAACATGGCAAATAAAGTTATAGGTATGCAATGTTTAGAGTCGACTAATCAGGAAATGCTTTTACAATCTAGCATGGCATCCTTTTTTAAGTTTAGAACCAGTATTAATCTGCTAAACTAGAGCTGAGGCAAAAGTAAAGCTCCGTTGGCACACTGCAATAGGATACTTTTCTGGAAATAAGACTCTACATGTAGACCAAGAAGACTGAGTAAGGTCCTGAAAACACCAGCTGAAAATTGTTATCCACAATAACATTCACTTTAGGATAAATGTATGTTGTTTCAAGAAAATAAAAAGTGTTCCATATCTGATTCTCCTGGGACATTTTATCAATGTCTGCCATCATTACACTAGAGTGGGAACTTAACTACTTTATTCTATGGCTTTCCACCACACATATTCTTTCTAGTACTTCTATGTGTATTAAAGATAAAGTATCATGTTAAAGAAAAGTCTGTTCTTTCATTTCTTACTCAGTTATGCAGATTATTCATTTTATTAAACATATACTGCAGATTTACACTGCAAAATGGCAGATTTAAGATTTATTCACCACTATTGCAAAGCAGTACGAATTATCCATTCTGAAGAAAAAGATATGAATTGTAACTTTCATTTGGTAAATGAGGTTTGGCAGTCTAATGTTATGACACTGGGCTTGAATTAGCCAATACTGATATCTTAACTATTTTTAAAGATGTTTTAAATGTTTACTAGACCTAGAAAAGTAGCACTGCTTATGTACATGAACACTATTTTAGCACCTCATTTGCTATGAGTCTTTGATCAAAAGTTTATAGGAATAATCCCTAGTTCCAGAAGTGGTATTCAGCAGGTTCTGAGAGATACCAGTAGCAGAAATTTTGAATAGTTTGGAGAACCAGCAAATACCACCTCTGACTGGAGATTTTACAGTATCCTTCCCCTGCCACACCCACCAAGCCACGCCCACAGAACTGGTAGTAAAAAAAATGGAATCCCACCGCTGCCTAATTCATGATATACTTAATTAGCGCAGATCAGTGTCAAAGTAGACTGAACCACAAATTTCTCCAGTTTAGTGTCTCCGATTATATTTCCCTGAGAAAATCAAACTGTTCTTGGGAATCTGTGAATGTAGACACCATTGTCTGCCTGACCATTACATTATTAGCTATGCTACTAATGCATTAGAATACATGTACATTTACTAATTTAAAAACTACATTGGATAAAACAATTAGCCAATCCTGGAATATTTTCCGAGAGAAGTCAGTTGATCAAAAACTAACTGATTTCTCAAGTTTACCATGCCAGTGCCTACTTACCTTCAGGATTTTTTTTATTTGTACAATTTATTTAATTAAGGTTGCCTTAAGGCTGTTTTAGAGTTGCCTTCAAGTGTCTTTAGCCCATCCCTATACTGCAAAGGGATTGATGATTAAGTAGAGGTTACAGAGGGCTGGAGATGTGTCACTGCAAACACAGTGTGTTGTGTATAGTTGTGCACCCTCTGTTCTGATTGGTTATGACTTCTTGCTGGGAAGCAGGAGAAGGTAAGGCACATTCAAGTGGGAAACATTAAAATGCACAAACATATAAAAGGAAAGCCTATGTAACCATCCCTGAAAAACAGATACATACATTCTCTCACCTGCCACGTTGGAGAAGTCTGCTCCAGCTTTCACTTGGGCTGAAAAAAAAGTCTTTTTTAAAAATATATTTTCCCTGCCATTGATTGATCTCGAATATTTGCCGTTATGTCCTAATTTATAGCAAGGATTCTCCCTAAGATGACATTGAAGGCTGAATCCCTCATCTTCCCTATTCAACCCACTGCCTCCAAGTAATATATTTTGAACTGAATTCTTCAGGCAAGCAAGAGACACCAATTTCTAATGCAGTTTTAATTATTTTCACTGAGTGCCTCCGTTGCTTGTTGATTCCTACCCACCAGCAGATTAAAAAGCCCTGGGCAGAATCTGGTGCACGGTAGAAGCTCTCTCTTTTCTGGACTGCAGATGGCTGCTTGCTTCTTGGAGGCTACAGCTGTTTGTTTGTCGACCTTTATTGTTATTATTTTATACTATTGTTTCATTTTGTTATGCTGCTTGTTATGTATGTAGGTTTGAATGTCATTGGTTTAGTTTGAATTGTTCTTGTAAAATGTCCAATAGGATTGGTTTAAAAAGTGCGGGAAAACCCTGCACTCTGATTGGCTGGCAACTACGGCTATAAGAAGCAGCCGTAGCCCAGCCAAGTCGGGTCCATTCGAGCTGTAGTCACTTAATAAACTCTTCACTGAAGCTCTTCGCGTCTGACTCTTCATGCAAATTTAACACTGCTGGTGTATCTTTAAGCCTTTTGAAAGTGAGGAACAGAAGTCTCACAGAGTCTTGGATTGGAGTAATATGTAACTCCCACATATAAAATAATGTTAGTTTGAAAGGTTAATGTATGAATAGGAGTTTCAGACTGTTCCTTTACTAGTAATCACACTCTCCAGTGCCTCATTGAGATTTCTGTAATAGGAACCCCGTGTTAATACTCTCTAAAAGCTTCTTTGCTTCAATAAACCATGGCAATGTATTTGCTTTGTTCTCCTGGTAAGAGTTTTATCTCCTTGCAAAGTATTCACTAAGTCTAATTTTTCCTAGGTCAAAACCTGTTAGGTGGTTTGCAAGATGTCATGTATCACAAAACTTGACCATGTTTTCAGACATATTTGCATGTTTTGGGCATATCTTTGCCCTACTGTTTCTTCAGTTCATCTACCAAATATTAATTGACCTATTGCATGGGCGTATATATTTTTAAAAATAATTTACTTTGGCTACATAGGCTGGAGCTAATGGTTCACTTTAAAATAAGAAATCTATTTAACATTCAAAATTATGATGGCACTGAAAAAGTAGCTTTATGAACAGTTCTTGTACTTATGTTTGTTGCAGTGTCCCTGTAGTCATCATCATCAAAACTTGGCTACTTCACAACTAGTGGGTGCTTATATCACAGTCATGCGATCATCATTTGCACACTTCATAGCTGGTTCTGACAAAGAGAGCCAATGGAGAAGCCGGCAGTAAAATTGCAAGTCATGTGATGTCTTGCTTAATGACTATGTTGCTTAGCAATGGAATCACCAATCACAATTGTGATTGTTGGGCAAGGACTATCTGTATGCCTGGAAGTGATCCGGTTGTTCCTGCATCGGCTGGACATGAGCTTGCAAGTGTGAATGGAGAATGCACTAGACCAATAAAAAAAAACCACCACAATTTGGTTATTATGCAATTGTTAGCACTAATTGGGCAGAGCACTCCCTTGCATGGGCCACCATATGTAAAAGGAAAGATGGTGAGTTCTTCTGTTTGTATTACAAGACATAGACTATGCTCCACTCTGAACTGAACAATAACTGTGTTATTGACTTTTTTAGAGGGAAAAAAAGGCATTCCTTTGGTTTTTTTTTTTGGTTGAGTGATGCATTCTGTTTCATGCAAGGCAAGATGGAGATGATTTTGGGTGTGAAAAAAGTTTAATTTCACAAACAGATTCAATCCATTTACAACTAACTCCATTTTATGTAAAGAACATGGTACCTTGGTTTTGTTACCTATGATTTAGGGCTAAGAAATACCTCTATTGCAATTAATTTGGTTTTAAATTGATGGACTGCCATTTTAAAATCAAGCTCAGTGTAAAACATTAATCGAAGCACTTTCCGAGATGTCTCTCATAATAGTGTCCCTTTCCTTAGAATTTAGGAGTAGATAAATGCTGTCATGTATATCCCAGTCCACTTTGCAAAATTACTCCAGATTTAATTTTAAAAAGCTTAATTTTGAAAAGCTTTCTTTGTTGATCGACTGAAGTTCAGACAGATGATAATTTGTGCTATTGGTTGGGTTTTGTCACATTATTATTTTGACAAAAACTCATGTTATCGTGACATGTTCATTTTCATAAAGCATTCTACTTTTCTCTTACTGAAAAAAATGGTATTATTTGAGCCAAGTGATCAAATTCATGTTAAAGCTCTATAAGAGGACATTTGCTATTAAATGAAATCTTAACCCTAATATATTTGTACAGCATAGTTGATATAAGGGACTGTAGCTGTTTATTGCTCCAGTTAATGGCTGTTTCTTCCAAGTAAAATGTTTGGCTGTATTATTGATTGAATATGCTATTGAAAATATCCCATTTGCTGCACTTAAAGGAATAATGACATATAATTGGGCAATCCATGTCAAGATTATGAGAGGAAGACAGAGGTATAAGCTACAGTATAATGAGGACCGAACATGGACTGTGGGAAAAATAACAATATTCAAGTCTTGATGCCTAGAATCTTGCATGTCACCAGTGATGACCAAGCCCACAAATCAAGGGCTTCAAGCAAGAGAGACCACAAACACAACAGAACTGGCTTCCCATATTTTGAAATAAATCAAATTGCAGTCCTAAATATAGCAGTTTTATTTCTCAACAAAATCTCTGTTTTATCTATAGAGTTGTCCCTCAAAATGTAGTTGCAAATTGCATCATTCAAGCTGACCAGCATATCCTCAGTATAAATTCTTAAAGCATTTGATTGATGGATTGTGTGCCATTGAGTCATGCTCAACTCTAGACAGATTTTCTCCATGATAACCAGTCCCTAATTTGGTCCTTAAGCTCTTTCAGTGCCAATCACATTGCCACTGTAGCTGAACCTCCCCACCTTGGTGTTGGCTGCTCTCTTCTCTTTCCTTCCACTTTCCCCAGCATTAGAACCAGAGGTGGTATTCAGCAGGTTCTGACCAGTTCTGGAGAACCGGTAGCGGAAATTTTGAGTAGTTCGAAGAAGCAACAAATACCACTTCTGATGGCCCCGCCCCCATCTATTCTCTGCCTCCCAAGTCTCAGCTGATCGGCTGGATCTTCTTTTGTTGCCCTGCACAGGAAATCGGAGCTGGAAAGAAGGTTAGGGGGGTGAGGAGGGAATGGGATTTTGCAGTATCCTTCCCCTGCCATGCCCACCAAGCCTTTGCATAATGAGTCTGACATAGGATACTTTACAGATTATGGGAACAACTTACACGTAACTTAACTTGTTAGGCTGATAGTGAGGATAACATTTGGTTGGTCTAAAAATATAAACCTTGGAGGATAAGTGGAAGGCAAAGTAAGTCTTTTACATATCTGGAAGTCAAGTTACTAAATGCCACCAACGAAAGTATGGGGACAGATTTTTTCCCCCTCCTGATCAGTTCATAGTTGTTGGTTTCCATAGTTGTTTTTTTTGTTCCTTCTTCAAAACTGAACAAACAAAAAATATATAGGCTAGCGTAGTCTTCTGTCTAATATATATGTATTAGATACACATACTCTCTCTCTCTCTCTCTCTCTCTCTCTCTCTCTCTCACACACACACACACACACACACACACACACACTGTATCTGAATAGCTTAGCTTTGCATATTCTTGCTTTTCAGGCCCAAAGGCCATAATAAAGGTTTATTTGATTTGTCTATTCTTCCTGAGAGACTAAGAATAAAGGGGTTCTTTAAAAGGGCTAATAAAATAATTGAATTCAGCTTTCCAGTGAAGGACTATAGCAATTAAAATATTTTAAGCTAAAACTATTTATATTCAATGTACATTTTATTTGATCCATAAAATGGCCTATGGACTTCATGGTTGAACTACAAAAATTGGCTAGTTGTGAAGAATGGGTGTGGGTCTTAAAACTTTATGTGTCTTAAAAAAACACACACAGTTGGCAAAGAAAGAAAGGGGCCTTAGGTACCGCAGTTAGACTCTGGGGTCTGGCAAAACTTCACACAGTATTGACTGATTCTTATATATGGGGAGAGGAAAATGTGGGGCCTGGGGAGGGGATGGGTTCACCACTGGAGATGGTGGATGAAGATGTCATCCTCTTGCCATTCTTCTCCTTGGTTATGTTTTTTTAAAATATAGTTTTAAAGTTTAATTGTTTCTATATCTTTTTAATCTTTGTAAGCTGAGGAGATGGGAAGCATATATATTTAGATAGATTAGATGGATGGATGGATGGATGGATGGATGGATGGATAGATAGATAGATAGATAATAGATAGACAGATAATATAGTAATATTTGCACCTTTCCTTGCTTCTATAGCATTCATCACAGGAATCTATTTCAAAATTTCCATCTCCTTTTATACTTTTCTGATAACATGAGAAAAGTGTCAAATGTCTAATAAGCTAGCTCCCTCTAGTGAATCATTGAAGGTGCAGAATCAGAGTTTAGCACTTTGCTCCAAAATTGCTCCTGTGATAAAATACAATGTTTTTGGATTTTTTTTCTTTTAAAAAAACCCTCACATTTGTGGGAGCACACACACACAATTCAGCCAGTGGTAATGTTAAATTAAGAATACAAGAACTGGGATTTGATGCAATCTAGTATGTTTTGATTAGCTATTGGAGAATGGAAAACCTTCCCTTTTGAATAGAAAGATAGAGGTTTCAGCTTCTTTCACACAATAAAAGAATTGATGAGGGTCAGAAGCAAGGTGCAGCTATTTTCCATACACTTCGAGCTACATGTCTATTGTTCACCTTGAAGTACATTCTAGTTCACTTATCGAGCATGTTTCTGCAGCCATTTTTTTTCCTGAGGGACTGTACCTCAGAAAAGAGTAATCAACTTTAGATGAACTGGTGCCAAACAAGTCAAAACAAACTGGCCCACTTCGAAGCAAGATGGTAACCACTCTTAGGTAAAGATTTTTAATTAGAAAAAAGTATGCTAATTTGCACAAGTGAAATTAAAGCTTCCCATGCATCTTTACAAAGAACAGCTCATCTGCATACCCATAGGATACTGAAAAATGTCCTCCCCCACCCAAATACTTCCTCTAAGTCAGGGATGTCAAACTCAATTTCATTGAGGGCCCCATCAGGGCTGTAGTTGACCTCAGGAGGGTGGGGCGGAGGGGCCCAACTGGGAGGGCATGGCCATCTTGACTCCATTCCCCAAACTGCTGGCATGTTTCCTCTTTGCACTGGGAAGGCTGGACTGAAACCATGCTGGCTGATTTTTGCTCTTTGCATTAGGCAGACTGGGCCAAAGCCATGCTGGTCTGATCTTTCTTCTTTGCACTGGGTAGACCAGGACAGCCCCGTGGGCCAGATCCAACCACACTGCAGGCCAGATCCGGCCTGCGGGCCTTGAGTTTGACACCTCTGCCCTAAGTGCTTCATGCTGGCTGGAGAACTTTGGAAATTGAAATCCACATGTCTTAAAGTTGCCAATGTTGGGAAACCCTACCTTAGTAGTTCCTCTGTTCACATGTCCTTCGTGGCATCTGCTTCTTGCTAACAGTTGCTATCCTTCTGAGATACAGAAAAAGAGTGGCTCTAAATAAAGGGTGGAGCTCCTTTTTCGCTGGCAGAGGGCTAGCAAAACAAAAGGAGAAATGTTTCCCCTTTTGCATTTGAGCATGCAAGAAGGGACAGGAAAGGAGAAAGGGAAAGAAGAAAGAAAAAGAAGGGAAGATGGGAAGAGAGCAAGGAAGGAGAAATAAGGAAAGAGGGGAAGGAAGAAGAAAGGAGAAGGAAGAGGGAAGGAAAAAGAAGAAAAGGAAGGAAGGAAGGAGTTTATAATGAGTGAGGGTCTGAAGGAAGTCCTGCCTTAGCAGTTGGCCACCACAGGTGCCCCCAACACGAGTGATGTTGAGCTGGCCGTGCCCATCCTGGTCATGCCCACCCTGGCCATGCCTCCCCACCAAGGTCAAACACAACCCTGATGCAGCCCTTAATGAAATAGAGTTTGACACCCCTGCTCTAACTTGATGCCCTCTGGATTTTTTCAGCTAGAAACCTCATAATTCTTAGTCAATGTGGGCAATTCTATTGGGTAGCTTCTTTCTGGTCCACATTCTGGCCCAGCAAGTGATAGGAAACCACCTAAATCCATAGCGTCATTATGAAAAGCAACAAAGCTTTAAAGAAAGTTAAAAGAGGGTTAGAGCAGGGGTGGGATTCTACCAGTTCGCACCTATTTTCTAGAACCGGTTGTTAACATTCTAAGCAGTTCAGAGAACCGGTTGTTAGAAGAAATTACTGGCCTAATCCTGTAAGGAAGGCAGGAAGGAAACATTCTGGTGTTGCTTACAGAAACCGCCTCTCTGTTAACCCTTATTACATTCTCGTCAGGACTAGACTTCCTGGCTCAGGAACATCTCTGGAGTTTTTTTCCCTCCTTTGCTGGTGCTTTGCTTGTATGGAGTGACCATTCAAAGTTACAATGGTACTGAAAAAAGTGACTTATGACCATTTTTCACACTTACAACTGTTGCAGCATCCCCACAGTCATGAGAGGCCAGGCGAGGAGATGCGTGCCTCGATGTGAGTGATATTGAGTTGGCCACGTCCAGCCAATAACATGACCACCAAGCCACACCCACCAACTAAGCAACGCCCACAGAACCGGTTGTTAAAAATTTGAATCCCACCCCTTGGGTTAGAGGTTTGTAGATTGAATCCATTTCATGCTAAATAAAATATGCCATCTGCCCCTGGCCACAAAGCTGGAGACTGCTGTATCTCAAGTGGGAATGTCTCCCCTTTGGGGTAGAAGAGGAATAGTTCTAACTGAGAGGCCATCAACACTGCAAGAATGCTGATGAGTAATGAATAATATTCTGCATACATTCATACAACAACATGCATGTAGAAGCAACTCCTTTCACTGCATCAGGAACATGCATGAAGGCTTTCTTTCCATACTTTTTTAGAGTGCACTACAAAGATTTCAGAGCTATAGTTTCTGCCTTGTGGAAATATTAACATATCCAGGCTGAAGCTAGAAACCAGGAAACTGAGTTCTAGTCCCACCTCAGACATGAATGCTGGCTGGGTGACTTTGGGCCAGTCTCTCTCTCTTAACCCAATCCATCTCATACAATTGTTGTGGGGAAAAGTGTGAGTATTAGTCCTGAGTTATTTATAAAAATAATAAAGACAAGATTAAAACAAAAATCTAAATCTAAGTCAGCCAAGAAACAGCTGATGACATTTAAGTCTATGTCCACTTGATGGCGGACTAACACTTCTAATAGCAAATCCTTATCTCCAATATTGTTAATATTGTGACAATTTCTTGGGATAGATGGATAAATATTAATCGATTAGCTCTTAATAGGAAGTAGTATATACAAAAAGAGTATTTTAGAAGGATAATTGAGTATTCGAGATAAAAGAGCTACAACTAAATGTTTTTTTAATTGTTTGTTTTCTAATTCAAATCTTGTTTTTTGACATAGATCGTTTATACACCTCTCTCTCTCTTTCTCTCTCTCTCTCTCTCCCTCCCTTTCTCCTTCTCTCCCTCCCTCTCCCTCCCCCTCCTCACACACACACACTTACACACACACAGTTAGATGCATGAGATCAAGTGGACATTAAGGTTGAATTTGAATAGATATGTAATATGGGGAGGCTTCTATCTTCCCTCTTTTTTAAAGCTTACAGGCACATTGGTATTGTTTTGGAATTACTTGCCATATAGATCCAATGACATGAACGGTTCAAATATACCAGACACACTATCCCAAAGCAGATTTGTCCATTAACTTGCTATTAGGAATGTACAAGTCCTAAACTTCTGGTTTCATCTTTTGATTGTATGGTTAGCAGGACAGGAGTTTATGATTCATATGCTTTAATATTCAACAGACAACTAGATCTTTAAAAAGTATTTCTAAAATTAGTGGGCATCCAGAAGAAATTATGGTCACAAAAAGTAGGGCCCTTGGAATTGCTGTGGCTTTCTCTTTTCCTGCAAAATGGCTAATCATCTCACCATTAAAAATATGATTTTTTCTGCTGTTAGGAAGCATGGGGAATCAGTACACTTTTCCACTGGCCAGTTACTCGCTTGGATTGGCTGGATTGTGACTGACAATGAAGCTGACAAGACTCCTTTGAAAACCAGTGGCAAACGGCTTGCTAGCTTGGGCTGTGAAGCAATGATCTGCAAGGAATCACTAGGAGGAAGGCAGGCCAACCTCTTCTTAGCATCCCTGTTTAGGATTGATGGGAACTGAGAAATGTTCTCAGCAGCAGGCAAGAGATCCTATACGTGAGTGTTCATCTCACAGAAGTATTGGGAGACCAGGGAAATGCCAGGCTAGTGTAATTGTAGTATAGCTTAACATCCAGACAAACTGGCCTGGATGTTATACAATATACTCATTCTATCAAGAAAGTGAGGAATGAAGTTTATAAGTCCCTTGGTAGTTGATGCTGCACTAAATAGTTGGTTTGAAACGAAGGAGCATAAATATTTTTTAAAAGGCTTTTTCACAGAATGTCTATTATTACAATTAAAAAGAAAAAAGAAAACAGGCTTCCTTTATTCCTCTATGAAAACTGTCTGTTAGTAGGAGCAGCTAATCCAAACTATTTACAAGGAAATGATAAATGCCGTAATCAAGTCAGAGATAACAAACAGGCAACCACCCAACTGTGAAATCATCTGGCATTCATCGTGCCATAAAACAAACTGAATTCCATGCTGCCAATACAGGTATTTTTTTTGTCTTTGTTTGAAAAGGATAAGGCAATTAAAATGTCGCATAATTTTTCAAAAATGGAAAAAAAGGAATTTTAATTTCTGTGCTATGGTCCCCCTGTGACTAACATTCCTGCTCTTCAGCCTGTAGGTCAGCAGGAACAGGGATGATGTTGAGTTCTTGGTCCACAACATCCATAGAAGACGTTGCTCAGGGAGCTCCAAAGACAATTCTCTGGCTGCAGCTCTATATTTATAAGGATCGTGAGGTCACAAGGTCTTTAGTGCATCGGGCCGAAAAAGCTGGCTTCAAAGGCATTTTTGTGACTGTGGACACCCCGTACCTTGGAAAACGCTTAGATGATGTACGCAACAAGTTTCGTCTATCTCCATATCTCAGGTACTTAGGGACAGAAGTATCAACTTTCCATCTCTTTCTCTAGGTTCAATTCCTCCATCCTACATGCTATTGCTGTAACAATACGCTACTAAACATGGCTGCAATTGTTTCCCAAAGTGAAACTCCCTTTTTCTGTATAGCAAATATGGAAAATAAAAATATTTCATGCGGGGGTCTTAATTTTACATCAAACCATGTCCATACATTTATAAAAACAGTTAACAAAAATATGTGCTGAAAAACACATTTTGGTGTTGCAGTTGAAATGGAAAATCTCTTATTCTTCCAAATATATGCATTTTAGTCATAGCACTTTGAAGGATTATTTTCCCCTAGACTAACTGAATGAAATTAATTATTGAGTTTATCTCTCTTCATATGGTTTTATATCATTCAATTTGCTGCCCGTGTTGGAAAAGTTGAATATTGATTGGATATGTTGTTCCATACTCACTGTTTCTAGCAGTTAATGGGGGAAACAGGGAATGGTGTCCTTTCAGATACTGCTTGAATTACAATTCTGAGTTTCCTCAACATTGTCCATCTTGGTTGGGGATGCTGGGCACAGTTGTTCCATATTGTCTAAAAGATCACTGTTCCCATCCTGCCATTAAGACTAGAGATTTATGAACCATTGGGAGGCAGCTGGGTTTTGAAGGGTCTAGCAAAGCTGCTTTGAGTACTTGTTCTAATATTCTGAACACACATGTACAAAACAGGATGCTAAGATGGCCAGCAGCTGCTTTGAAGTTCCAAGCAAGATGTTAGCTTTAATTAATTTTTCTCCTTCACTTCCCTTCCTGTTGGATTTTGGGACACTGTGGGAAGATGGGAAGTGGATTGTTTCCTCTTTTTCTTTCCTTCTTACAGATGCTGTACATTAAAACAATACAATGGCCATTCTTCTCAACATTTGTTGGTGATATTTTTGCTTAGCACAAGCTGAATGGATGTGTCATACATGCCACAATTCAAAGGATACACTCAGTGATAGACATCACCTGGGCCACAATATAATACAAACTGTGATGAATCAGACCTACTAAGAGTTTATTTTGTCCAGCATCTTGTAGTCAAGAGTAGTTATCCAAACAGTTTCAGGAAGCCACTGGGAGGGTCTGAGTCATAAGTCCTTCTAGTGTGAATCAATTTTCCATTCCAAATGTCTGGTATGTAGCTATATAGTACCCTTCGGGACATAAACGTGTCTATTTTGTTTCTATGTATGGATAATTGTTACTAACAGCTTTATTGACTTCTATGGAGTTTTCAAATTATATTTAAAGCTATTTAGTTGTCACAGGTAAGACATCTTGAATACCTGATTCTATAAGTGAACAGAATATACTACAGTATATGTATATTGTACCAAGAAAACAAAAAAAATCTTTTTTTGGAAGAAAAGAATGCACTGGTGACATAAGGTATTTTATTGCGCACGATGATATTCAGTAAATGTTAACCCAAAAAGTTCTCCAGCCATTATTTATACACACACATACACACACATGCAAGCTTTTAAGGCAATGGTGAATGTTGATATTTTTCAGTCAGCTTTTCTTAGCCCCTCCCTTTCTTTTTCCAATTTCAGAATGAAAAATTTTGAAACCAATGATCTGGCATTTTCATCTGAGAAGGGTTATGGTGAAAACAGTGGCCTGTCTGTTTATGTCGCAGAGGCAATAGATCCATCAATCAGCTGGGATGATTTGAAATGGCTCAGAGGACTGACTTCACTGCCCATTGTTGCTAAAGGAATCCTCCGAGGTTGGTTTGCTTGTCTAAAATTCTGTAATATTTGAGGGTCTGTAGAACCCCCTTCCCCAATCTGCTGCTTTCTAGTGAAAAGCAATTACAATGTGTAGTTTTCCAACTTTGTTTTCCCTCCCTTTTTCCTGCTAGCTATTGGTCCAGGGGTATTTTACATGTAATACTATCAAAGATGAACATTTTGTTTGGATTATTGGCCAATATCTCAGTAGAAGGCCATATGAACTGTACAAAACCTTTGTTGAAAAGGCTTGTCTTTACTTTGTATATGTATATATAAATGTATATCTCAGAGAAACAGACGGCATATGTAAATACAATCAATCTTTTTTTATAAGGAGCAACTTGTATTATCCATTCTACTTCATAAATAACTGATCCTAAAGCCATCAAACATACAGGGCAGCTGCTTGCGTAGTCGAAAAAAAGGGTGCAAGGGCCTAGATGGAGTAGGGAACCAAATATTGGTCCAAATAACAGTAGGTTCTTCCTTGGTTTTAAGATACAAATGGAGTACATCTTGAAATCTTTGAATGACTTTCAACATTGGATAGAAGCTTCCATAGTATATTCAATAAGTTTCATTGTCACGAAGATGAATGTTTCACGTACGGTAAATATGCTAAAAAGAGTGAGTTTCCTCAATGTTTGTGTTTGTGGATTGGAGATGAGTTCTCTTACATTCTTACACAAACATGAATGCAGACATCCTTGTTGAAAATCATCCTTTGAAGATTAACTTGGGAGGGCCTGGTTTCCTGATGAATATTAATATTTTATAATTCCTGGACAATGCTGCCCTTTTTCCTTCTCTTCTCTTCTCTTCTCTTCTCTTCTCTTCTCTTCTCTTCTCTTCTCTTCTCTTTCTTCTCTTTCTATTCAGCTTTGTTTTCCCATCTTCCCATCCCTCTTCTCTTTTTCTCTTCCTCCTTTGACTGTAAGAGAGAATGGGACATACAGATGGGGATCTATTTGTTTTTAAATGGACTTTCTCTTGCAGGAAATTAATTTTAATCAGTAGGTAATCTGATTCAGTAATCATAATAGGTCCCATTTCTCTTTCTTGGGATATATGAGCATGGGTGTAAAAGCATATCCAGTTCAAATAATAATAATAATAATGATGTACTTGCAGGTAAAATGCAAAAGTGCTTTCCGATGCTCTTTTCCTGAGGTATAAATTGTACTGTTTTGGCACTATAATTTCACACACAGCAAATAATATTTGATATTTTATAATTTGTTTTCTAAAAGGTGCTTGTTTGCTTTAGGGTTGGGTGGGCTAGATTATACATGAAATAAAATGTAAAAATGTTTGAATGTGAAGAGAAAAGCTATGATACAATGTTATGTGGAGCTCAGCTTAGGTCATATCCCTATTTACACTTTCTGGAATTAATTCAATCAATTTTTTAAAAGGGCAATCTTTCAAGTTGCTACTCTATTCCCAATGTCATTTTGTGACTTGAGGCTCTACTTTTGAAGAATCATAATTTTTAGGCATTTGTTAAAACTGAATTTAACCTGCTTGGGTTTGGCTGCCTTTGTACTGATAGATCTATCAAACTTCTTGGAGTTGCTGTTTGAAGGCAAGACTCCAGTACTATGGTTTTCCTACAAGGACCCTCCTTGCAGTAGAACTGGGGAGTTTCTCAACTGATATTAATTTCAAAAAAGTTTTTTTTAATTTGGATATAATCATTTTTTCCTCAGAAGATAGCTGATTATGGATTGTTTATTAAATACTATAGTTTTAAATATACAAGAGCCTTCACACTGTCAAGGTGCTAGGTATTACTATTTAGGACACCTAGGAAAATCCATGATGGAAGAGAGCTTGCCTGTGTACCTCTCTAGGGTGTTTAAACCAATAGAACATCCTCCTAAGTCTGCATTCTATAAAGATATATGGCACTGTCCTACCTTCCCAATTTTACAGGCCTTCCAATGTGTCAAAGGAAAAGATTTGATGGGTTCAACTTTGGGCCCTAAGTCATATGCATTCCTTAAATAAATAGTAGTACAAGCTCAGAAGAAAGTAGGGACCACACCAAAGATACTAAGATGCTAATAAGAGAAGTAAAAATGTTAACTGCTAGCGTGCAAGCCAGGCCCAAAGGATTAAAAATTAGTGCTGGGAACTCCAGATAAAATAAGAGTTTAACTACTATATCTTAGACTTTTTGTTTAAACTAAAGCAGGAGTGTCAAACTCAATTTCATTGAGGGCCGCATTAGAGTTGTGTTTGATCTCGGGGGGTGGGTGGGCATGGCCAGGCTGGGTGTGGCCAGCATGACATCACTCATGGGGCACCTGTAGTGGCCCAAGTGCTCTGCCAGCGAAAACAGGCTCCTGAGCTCCATTTTTGGCTGTGATGGCCTCCTGCAACCCTTTGCCAGTGAAAATGGAGCTTGGGAGGGCCATGCACGGCCCTCGCAAGGTCCATTTTTGTTGACAGAGGCACCGCAGGCTGGTCCTTCACTATTTCCAGGGCGGCCCTGCGGGCCAGATCTAAGCACCCCACAGGCTAGATCCAGCCCCTAGGCCTTGATTTTGACAACTCTGAACTAGAGGTTCTATGTAGGGAATTTTGTGTATGATTTCAGTAAGGTAAACCTATCAGTCACGTAGACTGCTATGTCTCAACAAGTTTCTCTTACTGTAAGGGCTCTTTTGATACTGAGAATGTCAATATGTCAATTTGTACATCAGCGTAAGTGTATGCTGATCTCTGGTACAATAAACCCCTTGGAAAAGAATATATTTCACAAAGCCTTCTTAAATGGACAAGATCAAGAAAGTAACATGTTAGTAAGATGTTTGGAATAAATTCAGACTCTTGGAAAGTGTAAGAATTTCCCACTCTGATTTAATTAAGTCAAGATCTCTTCAAATGATTTGAAATGTTTCTTCCCAGGCTTCTTTCCACCTGGGCTAAATTTGAGATAAGCTGCCGGAAGATCAGGAAATGAATTAGAACGTTATCATCAGCCATCAAGACAATCTTTTCCTGGCCTTTCTGCAATTTCTCACATTACTAGGAATATGTCATGTCACAATCCCCCTGTCAGCTGACACCCCCCTTTTTTTGTTTGCCAATTCAAATCCACAAATAAATTACATTTTGTATACTGGCTAATAGGATTAGAGAATAAAATGGTATCCTTACACTTTTCTAATAGTTTTTAACTGTGTATTTGACATAAATTTGCTTGTGATCTTGGTTTGGAGTTGTTTTATCATGTTTTCTACCATTTTCTGCATGTATGTATATGAACATTTCCTAAAATAAAGTTTTAATGATATAAATTTCTTACAACTCTTTAGGATCTGATCTATATAGATATAATAATATAAAAATAATATATTTAATTCTTTATAGGTACATGTCCTTTTGTGCTGGCTTGCCTATAATATATAGAATGATTAAGTCTACTTTGTTTTCTTTGGGATAACGAAGTCATTTAAGCAACATGAAGCAATTGATGTAATCATTAGATATTGAAATAATTAAATGTGGTCTGCAACAAGCCTCTCAACTAGAGGGATGGGTTTGAGTTGATTAGGAAGATGAATATTTATCAAAAGAAATGTGCACAACATGGAAGCTAAGTTTTGTTTTGAAGTGGAATCACACTGCCACATTCCAGAAATTCTGCTGAACTGTTTAGATTGGTTGGATTCAACAGAAACAAAGCTGAAACAAAAACTGGAAGGATCTCAGAGTGATTTTTCCAGGGTGGGGAAAACAAAACTGGTGCACATCGGTCCCTCTTCTCTTTCTTCTGAATGGCCTTGTACTGGACCACCCATCTACCCCGTCTACTCAGCCCTTTCCCTCCCCTCCCCTCCACCACTGTTGATGTCTCAGTGTGGCATGTCTCCCTCAACGGCCAACCACACATTTTTCTTGGCATCTTAATTTCCCTCTCTTGTCCCTTCCCACTAGTGCCCCTTCTACTGCTTGTATGTTTAAGTTTATAACTAAAACTAAAACTAAAACAAGAAGCCTGTTCAGTCCCATATGTGGACCCAACCACCCAAAACAAGGCCTGGCACAGATCAACCCATGGTTTGTGTACAACAGACATTGCATATCCCTACTTATCGGTCCAGCAAAAGAGGTGCTGTGGATTGTCCTTTCAAAGGAATGAACAATGCCTTGTACTTAGGAACAAGGCTACTTTTTAGCTTTAGCACTGGTTCTGGGGATCATTTAAATGGCTGAATTACATTTTTCAAGCTGCCTTCTGTTTTTGAAAAGCTGGCATTAATACATGTCGCAGTTTCCAGAATGATAGCTACAACTTTTAAAATTCAGCATTTTGTTTCCCCAGCTGATGATGCTAGAGAAGCAGTAAAGCTTGGCGTCCATGGGATTCTGGTATCAAATCATGGTGCACGTCAACTGGATGGTGTTCCAGCTACTGTGAGTATTGAAGGAAAAAAAAATTAAGAGTTGGTCTTCAGGATTGGCAAATCATTTGAATAAAGCTAGAGCCATCAAGCAGCTGGTATTTCTCTAAAATCAGAAAACATTTTGGCTTACAGAGATGCTGCAGTGCTAACATTCGATACTAGCAAACTACTATTGACTTGCTTGGTTTTTGAAAAAGCACATAATATGAAATAGAATCATTTGCTTGTCTAATATCAGCTTTTGTTCTTTAGTGCTGAATGCAAGCTTATTTGTTTTCAAGCTTAAAAGGATTGCTTCCTTATTTTTATAAGCCAGAACATCGTCAAGCAAAACGTTACAAGCCTATGCATATTTTTACTAGTATTAATCTGCTAATTATTTTTTCATCATAAAATAATCTACCCTGTCTTGATAGCGTGATTATCAAAGGATATAAAAGAAGCTTGGAAGTCTCTGTGTGGCTGGAACGGGTTCAGTTTGGCTAAACATAGAACTACTTCAAATAAGGTTTAGCGTGTTTAGCAGTTATTTTTGCAGTCTATCAATAATCTGTGACTCCCTTTCCTGTTGATGCTTTAATGTTTATAGTGCTGTATTTCAGAAAAAAACTGTAAACTAATTACTTGCTGTAAAGTATTCCCAAGAAACGTTTTAAATCAAGGTAATTAACATGGCAAACTTAAACTTTAAAGTATTAAATGAAATTCAGGCCCAATAAACGCTTGATTAAAACAAACAACAAAATTACTCTAGTTAATGTACCAGTTGATTTATCTTAGACGCTCAAGCTAATTATGTGAAAAGCAAGAGAATGATTCTAAAGCCAAAAATGCCCCAGTAAATTTGCTATAAAATATTGCAAGGTCCCAGTAATTTGTCCAATCCTGCTAACTGGCAGGAAAAAAAATGGAAGTTTGGCTTTTTTCTCAATTTCCTAGGATAGAATAGCAATAGCCCTTAGACTTATATACTGCTTCACAATGCTTTATAGCCCTCTCTGAGTGGTTTACAGAGTCAGCCTATTACCCTCAACAATCAATGGAGAAAAGTATATTCTAATCTTTTTCAGTTCCACAGAATCAGGAGGAATACTCAATGTGTATTCTTGTCATGTTAATGGCATAAGCTAGTTGTCAATGGATGAAGGTTGGGCGATGTGTGATCCAGAAAATTACATAAATCCAGCAGTTGACAACGTAGCATGTTGTCCAGGGGTGGGATTCACAGATCCCAGCAACTAGTTCGCTTCCCAATTGCTGGGTGGTGTGGCATGGTGGGCATGGCCTACCAGAACTTCTGGGAGGGCTGTTTTTCACCTTCCCCAGGGTCTGGAGGCTTCCCCCGGGCCTGTGGGAGGGTGAAAACAGCCTCCCTGGGATCCAGAGGCCTTCCGGAAGCTGGAAACAGGCCATTTCCAGACTTTCGGAAAGCCTGTTTTTCACCCTCCCAGAGCCTTCGCACAGACCCTGCACTTACCTGCATCCAAAATGGCCACATGGAGACTCCTGGGAGGCAAGGGGCAGGGTGAGCAGGACTGGCTGGTCAGTTCAACTACCAGTTCGGTGAACTAGATGTAAATTTAACATCCGATTGTCCTGAACCGGTCGAAATCAGCTGAACCCCACCCCTGATATTGTCTGATGATTGCTTGATTATCTGCCATCAAATTGTTTTCAGTTCCTAGCAGCTTCATAGATTTTCTCCATGATGATCTATCCCTAAGTTGTTCTTTCAAGTTTTCCAACGGGACCTTCATCACCACTGTAACCAAGTCCATCCATCTTGTTGCTGGTCATTCTCTTCCTCTCTTTCCTTCCACCTTTTTCACATTACAATCTTTTCCAGAGGGCTGGATTTTCACAGAACAATCTGTAGGATAATTTAAGCCTGATTGTTTGTGCCTCAACTGAGAACTCTGGGTTGATCTGTTCAATGATCCATTTATTTGGGGTGTTTTGGGCTGTCCATGGTATCCTCAGAAGTCTTATCCAACACTAAGTTTAAAAGCATCAATACTGCTTCTTTAAATTCCAACTCTCGCTTCCTTGGAGTGTCACAGGAAATATCATGGCTTGCATATTTCTGATATTTTGTATGTATAGACACACCACAGTACATTTAAGCCCTAATATATTGTATTTGTTTGGAAGAAGCTTATAATGCAGACCCAGAAGAAGTTTGTTTAATCTGGGTTCAGCATGTTGTATGAACCTAGTCATGTAATTATATAAGGTAGTTTGATGGAAGGGGAGGGATGATCAAGTTTACCTTTGGTGTGCTTAAGGTAAGCATAGGTCTGCTGGCTTTTATTTGAGTTTTTTTTCCATATCTGTACCAAAAGTGAAATAACTTTACTGCAGCTGGCATGCCAGTTTAACAGGCTCAGAACAGATTAATCATCCTGGAAAAAATATGTAAGCATTTTTTTTTGAAGTGATACAATGTTGTATTTCAAAATGGGAATTAAGTGGATAAATTATTTAAACTAAAAAGACAATGTGAAACTGTGCCAAGAAAGGCATACAATCTCTGAATGAACAAAAGTAGGATAATTTGAATGCTGTTTCCAGAGGTGTTACAAATGTAAATGTCCAATATTGACACTTGTTTATTAGTAACTCCTTATTGTATATTTAAAAAGAAACTATGAGTTATTCAGCATGAGGGAGTATGTGAGGAAAGCATGGAAAATTGGTCTACTGTATAAAAATTATCTTGACTTCCAGGATATAGGGTATTATTACTTATCTCCACATTAATAAAGATTAGTTGCTATTGTTACTAAGTGGAGGCAGAATATTATTGTACAATTAGTTTTTATAGATAGCAAATTACAGCAACATTAATGCAGTAAACTGTAATAATGTGTAAGGAAAATCCTACTTCTTTGTGCTGGAAGAACTGTGTTAGGTATGCCAGTTGTGATGATCAGAAATGCTATACTCTCAGTTGAGTCATCCTGTTGGTAATAAAATGTCCCACATTACTATAAATATCACAAATATTCAGTTGTCCATGGAGCATGTTCCTCCTCCTTCCGTAAGATTAATACAGATCGTCCTCAACTTACGACCACAACGGAGCCCCAAATTTATGTTGTTAAGTGAGAAATTTGTTAAGTGCGTTTTGCCACATTTGTTAAGCGAATCACTGCAGTTCTTCAGTTAATAACACAGTTGTTGCGAATCTGGTTTCCCCATTGACTTTGCTTGTCAGAAGGTCCTAAAAGGGGACCCCGTGACTCCAGGACACTGCAACTGTCATAAATGGGAGTCAGTTGTCAAGCATCTAGATTTGGATCGCATGACCATGGGGATACTGCAATGGTCATAAGTGTGAAAAATGGTCATAAGTCACTTTTTTCCAGTGCTGTTGTAACTTTGAACAGTCACTAAATGAACTGTCATAAGTCAAGGACTACTTGTATTCCCATGCCTGAATTAAAAAAAAAAAGAAAGAGAACAGGCTATGCCAGTAGGGGGTCTAATCCCTCTGACAGCTGCAGCAAACATGGACTTGAACATTTCAAGCACAAGGGCCAGACGGGAGGGGCAATTCTGCTGTGGACCACTGGAGTCCAGCTGTAAACTGTCTTATGAAGACTCACAACAAGAAAGTAAGAATGGGCAGGTTTATTGCGGTGGTGGTGGTGGGGGGCCGGAAAGGCAAGGCTCCAGTATCTCTGTAAATTGAATATGTATATTCTGGCCATCAATTATCAGCAAGTACATTAAGGCAGGGCCTCCCTGATGCCTTTGATCTTCTTTATAATCAAATCTTCATTTAATGGGGAGGATGCTAATTACTAATTTGAGGCCACAAACATGTCCATCTGTTCTTGTTCTGCAATATTTTGGAAACGTCTGTTTTTGCCCCCCCCCACTCCGACTAAGAAGATTCTATCATAGCAACAAAATCTCTGACCTCCAAAGATTTTTTTTTCTTGATAAGCTTTAGAATGTCCACATGGGAGGTCTGGCAGAATAGATGAAAAAATTATTATACAGGTGGACTGAGAACAAGTCTCACACTCACCATTTGCCAGCTCATCTAGATCAGTGGTCGCCAACCAGTGGGCCAGGGACCACTGGTGGTCCACAAGAAAATTTTGGTGGTTCGCAGAGAAATGTCCCCCCCCCAAGCAATTAATCCAGGCTGCACAGGAACACAAGGCTGTGCCGCCCACATGGCCCATGGGAACCCAAGGCTTGCATCGCTTGCATTGCGAACAACGTGAAGTAGTGAGGGGAGGGGGGAAAGGGTGGAGGGGGGAACTTGCCCCACTCGCCCCACACACCTGGCCTGGCCACCGGGCTGCTTCTTTCCACTTTTTTCTTCTTCTGCTTTTGGCTGCACACAAGGAAAGCAGCAAAAGTCTTTCTTTCTCTCCCCCAAACTCCACCAGAAATGAGTCTTTGGGACTTGCAAGTCATCCTGCTCCAAGAAGCTGCGCCAGCAAAGATTTATTTTGGTGGAGTTTGGGGGAGAGAAAGAAAGACTTCTGCTGCTTCTGCTGCTTTCCTTGCATGGAGCCTCTCGCTCGCTCTCCCCCTGAGAACGGAGCTGGAGATGGTATCCTGTGATCCCAGATAAAGATTGATCGATCAGCAGGAAAACGGGGTGGGGAATTTTCCTGCAGACCTTTTGCGGATTTTCCCAGGGTCTCTGGTCTGCAGGATTTAAAATTATGAGTTTGGTGGTCCCTGAGGTCCAAAAGGTTGGCGACCCCTGATCTAGATGGTCAGTGCCCCACTGCCCTATTCAGCAGTTCACTGGAAGGAATAGTTTCTATTTTATGAAAAAGCAAAACAAACACAAGGGAAACAAAGCTTGCTTCTGACCTTATAACAATCATTTATAATGGTTTACGGCAGAGGTGGTATTCAGCAGGTTCTGACCAATTCTGGAGAACTGGTAGTGGAAATTTTGAGTAGTTGAGAGAACCGCCAAATCCCACCTCTGACTGGAGATTTTACAGTATCCTTCCCCTGCCATGGCCACCAAGCCACGCCCACAGAACTGGTAGTAAAAAAAATTGAATCCCACCACTGGTTTATGGTGCATATAAACTCAAACAATAGCTTATCTATAGAAGGACTCCCCAAGAAATGTAAAAAGCAAGCTTATCAGTAATTATGATAACAAGAATGAATTACTTCTCCATCATATGATAAACTCCATCAATCTGTGCTGCTTCCTATCCAGTGGTGGGATTCAATTTTTTTACTACTGGATCTGTGGGTGTGGCTTGGTAGGCATGGCTTGGTGGACATGGCAGTGGAAGGTTACTGCAAAATCCTATTCCCTCCCCATCCCACTAACCTGCTTTCCAGCTCCGTTCTCCTGTGCAGGGCAACAAAAGAAGACCCAGCCATTAACTGAGACTCGGGAGGCAGAGAATAGGTGGGGGCGGGGCCAGTCAGAGGTTGTATTTGCTGGTTCTCCGAACTACTCAAAATTTCCGCTACTGGTTCTCCAGAACTGGTCAGAACCTGCTGAAAACCACCTCTGTTCCAGTCTATAGGCATATTCCAATGTTCACCGTATTATATTTTAGTGATAGCCAAAGTGTCTCATACATTAGGTGGACTAGGTCTTCATGATGCTGTGAATAAGTACTGCTGCTTTCCTGTCCCCCTTCAGGCACTGCAAATTCTATTATTCCGAACATCATTTTGGCCACAATGACCTCACATTGATAGATTTCAAAAAGCTAAGGTAGGAACAGATGTCAGGAAATACCGTGGTTGCAATAAAAAGAAAAACCCCAGAAGGCGGCAATGGAAAACTACTTCCACACTAGTGTGAAGAAATTGAATGGATGCTCATGAAGTTACCAAGTATTGATTCAGAAGTGTTATGTTACAAAGGAAAGTTTGAAGCACAGTGTAAGAAAAGGGTAGCTATCCCACCAGCCTTGAAAGATATGGTGTGTGCCTCTACTCAAGAAGCTATTAATCAGCTCAGCTACAGGGAAGAATATAGAGAAGGTGTAGTGTTGCAGATGCACCAGATGCTCTGATTCCTTTTCATATGGGACAGGATTATCAGACTTAAATTATCTGACTCCTATTAATGGGACTGGAATGGGGGAAAGCAAATATCATGGATTTACTGAATTCCTCAGCTAATTTCAATATCACTGATGTTCGTATTCTTCTAGGCTGCTTGCAAGGATTGGGGGAGGGTTTGGCTGCAGCGGTTCTCCCCTTTTCTGAATGGCTGGTTCAAGACTCAAGCTTATGCTGTTTGTGGATGTATATCCCCTCCCTCCATCCTTTCTGGCCATTCCCCAACATCCAGGGGTGGGATTCTACCAGTTTGCACCTATTCTCTAGAACCGGTTGTTAACATTCTAAGCAGCTCGGAGAACTGGTTGTTAGAAGAAATTACTGGCCTAATCCTGTAAGGAAGGCAGGAAGTAAACATTCTGGAGTTGCTTACAGAAATTGCCTCTCTGTTGACTCTTATTACATTCTTGGCAGGACTAGACTTCCTGTCTCAGGAACTTCTCTGTAGTTTTTTCCCCCTCCTTTGCTAGTACTTTGCTTGTGTGGAGTGACCATTCAAAGTTACAATGGCACTGAAAAAAGTGACTTATGACCATTTTTCACACTTACAACTGTTGCAGCATCCCCACAGTCATGAGAGGCCAGGCGAGGAGATGTGTGAGTGATATTGAGTTGGCCATGCCCAGCCAATAACATGACTACCAAGCCATGCCCCACCAACTAAGCCATGCCCACAGAACCGGTTGTTAAAAAATTTGAATCCCACCTCTGCCAACATCCTATGCACCAAGTAATCTATGCTGTTGATACCCAAGTTTTAATTATATTGTTTCCATGCTGGATGAACAGAAGATGCTATTGAGGTTCCTCTTGGCTGTGAGGGTTCAGATCAAGGAGGAAGGTTTAAGCTTCCCAAAAGACAGATTGACTATGGAATCAGAAGCTCACTTGATTTCAGAGAAAGACCATTTTTAGCTCTATACAGGATTGCATTCCCTGGGCTGATATGGTAGAGTACTCTTGAATGTGTATCTTCTGCTTGAACAGCAAATGCACATACCCAAAAATGTTTTGGCACTTAATGCTTTGTGCCAGTTACATCCAGGTCTACATTGACAGTCATTCTTGCTGTTTCAGTCGTCATCTGGGTTACTGGATTAATGTGCTCTGCATGGAGCTACCCTTGAAGACCATTCAGAAGCTGAAGCTGTTTCAGCATGTAGCATGCCAGATAGCAATTGTACTTAGATTTATATACCACTTTACAGTGCTTTACAGCCCTCTCTAAATGATTTCTAGAGTCATCATATTGCCCCCAACAATCTGGATCCTCATTTTGCCCACCTCAGAAGGATGGAAGGCTGAGCCAACCTTGAGCCTGGTGAGATTCGATCTGCCAAATTGCAGGCAGCCGGCAATCAGCAGAAGTAGCCTGCAATACTGCATCCTAACTACTGCACCACTGTGGCTCTTTATGGGCACATGAAAGTTTCCCTGTGTTTCCACTTCTACCGTGGAAGCAGTATTTAAGAGCTCTCATGGACTGTCTTTTTTTCTAGTTGAAATTGAAAAAATTCACAGTGGGGTAAAAAAATATAGCGGATCAATAGAGATTGAAGGGATTGTACCCAGACAGTATACTGTTATTGTGAATATAGAAATTTTATACATAACCAAGAAAAGTGTTTAACAATAATAATAAAATATATAGTGGCTTGTAAATATAGTTTCTCCACATTTCATTTAACCAAGTAAGTGGTTGTTGAATTGTATTGTAGCCCAGGCAACGGAATGTGCTATCCATCCACCCTTGAAAATAGCAAGGCAGCTTAGCTAAACTATATCGCCACCATAACATTTTCTATTTTTGCCCCAGGATAAACCCCTTGAAATGCCAGTTTGCCTCAAATGAGATTGTCTTACTTTTAAGGAAAAGTCACTGGTCTGCTCTAAGTAGCAGCAATTCCCCAATGCTCTGGATTTATCCTACTGGTTTATTGGATTGCCAGATTTGCCCTGCTGAGGTGCCTGTTTAAATGGTAGATGCTAGGACCATGCAAAGGATGTCGCTGAATTATAATGAATTCATAATAAAATAATTACTTAAAAATTCTGATGGTTGCCTTTAGGTTCTTGAAACCTGTCTATAAAGTTTGGCTTACTCTTCAGAGCAAATCTGTTCCAAAGTGGTGGTTGTTTCCTAAGTAGTCTGGTTATAAATGGATGAAATGATTGCTTTAATTATGACTTGTGTCATAATACTAAAGGAACAGCACTTGGGGCAATATGCTTGGATATGACAGTGAGCGTACATATGCGGAAGTGGGACCAAAATATTTTTGGCTCCAAAGCAAAACCTAAAGAGGGTAAACAATCTCTTTTATTATGTGCCAGATGACTAGAAAACCTCAACTGGAATATAGCAAATTGAACTTGCAAGTTTTGATTCCCCTCAGGCCACTGATTTTGTCTTCAAAGAAATCGCTCTTGCCGCTGCTTGTTTCTTATAACATCGTTTTCAGAATATGAAAAAAAATTAAGTTTATACATACAAATATTCCTTTGCTCTCTTACATATCAACATATTAGACTTGGGAAGAATTGTTGACATGCAATTACGACCTGCAACTTGTCTGTCATGATTTTGTGTCATGTCCAATCATAACTATGAGCAAGGAGCTGAATTGTTAGACATTGTGGCTTTTCGTGTGCAGAAAAGCCATTTTTTATCCTTATGAAGCAGCTCAACAATAACTTTTTTGTTAGATGATTATATTGCCCTGTTCAAAGACCAGGATTTGGAAATGTCTAGCACAGAGGATACTTCAGCTTGTACAATTGATAAATGGCACAGCTTTTTACGCACTACTTTTATATGAGTCAAAGTAAACTATTGAAGAATTCATCCTAACCAATTACATCACCTTTGGAGTGGGGTTAAGGAGGATTTCCCCCAGAAAATGTCACAGTGTAAGGAGCCAGAGTTTGTTTACCTAGCAAAAGTTTAAAAAAATACTGGAAAAGAGGAGTCTTACTCAATTTCTGCTTTTATTAACATCCCCTCTTCCCTTAATAACTTCCCCAAGTATTACTTAGTAGGAATAATCATTGCATGTATTTATTTTACTTATTAAATTAACTGATTCTCCTTAAATTGGATTAAAAATATGTGCAATTTCTGTTCTGACCCAAATCTTTTTCCAATAAAACAAACATGAACCAAAGGGAACAGAAACCTTTTAATGATTCTTACGAATCCTCGGTTAAAAGGCTGCTGCAAACTAATTAACTTTGATAAGCACAACCCTCACCAAAACTATGCGAGGCTGCCAAGAATAACAGATAAGGTTACCTAGAAATGTTTTACAACACAAGGGTCTTCAAATACCAACTAAGATACTGCAATGTCCACGAGGCTTGAGTTTCAAAACATCTTTGCTTCCTGCAAAGAACATCCGATTCACAGCTGGCTTTTATCTTCTTGAAGGAGGGGCCATTACCTTGCAGCCTTAGTCCCGAGTTGCCCATGCTGCTGCAGCTGCTCCTTCCTGTGAGCTGCCCTGTGCGCACGCACACTTCGCACAGGCTCCTCGGGAACCTGCTCATCGCTGCCCCACAATCTTTGAAGGCAGCAGTCCACTCCCTAATGGTCCTGGCCCCTCATCTGAGTCCTCACTCTCCTCAGCCATCCGCACCTGCTGCCAGCTAACCACAACACTTTCCATATTCTGCTTAAGCTAAAAGCACAGAAAACACTTTTAACTGTGAAGCCGCTAGTTCCTATTGGTGTGTTGTTGTGGGAAGTGGTTTAATCCTAGACCCTTGCATTGTGTGGTGCTTAGTGCTTGGGTCTCTCACTGTTCCTCTTTAAGATCTACATGAACCTGCTGGGTGAGGTCATTCAACAACATGGGATGTGGTATCATCATCATGATATGATAGCAGTATTCCAGTGTTTGTGGGGCTGCCGCAAAGAAGAGGGGTCAAATTATTCTCCAAAGCACCAGAGGGCAGGACAAGAAGTAATGGTTGGAAACTGATCAAAGAGAGAAGTAACCTGGAATTAAGAAAAAACCTTCCTAACAGTGAAGACAATTAACCAATAGAACAGCTTGGCTGCAGAAAGCATGGGCGCTCCATCACTGGAGAGTTTTAATAAGAGACTGGACAGTCGCTTGTCTGAGATGCTAAAGGTTTTCCTGCTTGAGTAGGGGGCTGGACTAGAAGACCTCCAAGGTCCCTTCCAGCTCTATCCTATTCTAAATTCTAAATCAGTATTCTGGTAATACCCAGTTTCACATCTCCAATTCTGTCTGGAAAGATGATCCTGGTGCTTTCTTAGTATCTGAGGCTGTGAAGCTCTTGATAGGGAAGAACTGACTCAGGCTCTGCCACAACAAGATAGAGTGCTTTGGGGGTTTTGGTCTGATAATATATTATCTCTGTTCCCTGGATTGAGGTGCTGGACAATTTGGGGCTTCTCCTCAATTTGTGGCTTTTTTTTTAATTACATTTATATGCCGCCCTTCTCCGAAGACTCAGGGCGGCTTACAATTTTTGGGATACAACCCAATGCGCTCAGCAATAGCCTTCATTCCATTGTATATGCCTGCTTATTACTAAGCGGCATTTTTACAAAGTCAGCTAATTGCCTCCAACAATCTTGGGTCCTCAATTTACCTACCCCGAGAGGATGGAAGGCTGAGTCAACCTTGAGCCTGGTGGGATTCGAGCCTACAGTAATTGTAGGCAGCTGGATCTTAAGAGCAGGCATTTAACAGCCTGAGCCACCAAAGCTCTTGTTCAAGGAGGGGGTGGAAGTCACAGCTGGAGAAATCTCTGCACAGATACATCTTGTGTGCCAACTGAGTCCATTGTGGGCCTTGCTCACAATCCGTCATACCTTGGTCACCTCCCAATTGGACTATTGCGATGTGTAGTATTCATGGGGCGGCCCTTGAATACTACTCAGAAATTAGAACGGGACCAGAATGCAGTGGTACATGCAGTATTGGTTGCTTCTTCATTTGCTCATATCACATGGCTATTGTGTGAGTTTGAGTAGCTCACAGTCTCTTTCTGGATACAGTTCAAGAAGCTGACTATTACCTACAAGGCCAAGGGCCAGGTTATTTGTAAGACTGCCTCTTCCTGGAGACATCTGCTTGCCCTACCGGGTTAGATTGGGTGGCACATTTCAGCTCCCTCCTCTTAGATGCTGCCATTTAGTTGGACCAGGAAGTGTGTCTTTTCTACAGCAGTCTTTACCCTGTGCAACATCTTGCCCTTGAGATCTAGCAGGAATCCACCCTTTGAGCCTTCCAGAAAGCTGTAAAAGATTGGCCCCATCTCCAGCATTGAGATAGAATAAAGTTGGAGCCCAAGGATTGTATTATTTGATAGAATAGAGACACTTGTTGCTCCGGATGACTTGGCCTTTTATTATTGGGAAGCCACCCAGAATTGTGTTTTGTAAGATGGGTGGCTGCAAAAATACGAATACACAAACAAATAGTGGTTAGCAAGCATATCTGGCTGGCTGATAGATTTTCCAAGTCTGCTACACAAGTGGGCTGCCTTCGTACTAACTTGTGCAAACATCCCCTCTGTACCTCCCCATTTGCACTGCTAATTAGTGGTTCCTGTTAAAACAATGTCAGATTTAGCTGGAATGTATTTGCATTGGAGATATCTGGGAATTCCCTTTGAGATTCAAGGAAATAGGCAAATATCAACACTTGGCAAACTCTGTCAGCAGGAAAGCCATTAATGCTGCTGCTGTGTACTATATCCTCAAGGATGTGACCAGCCAGCTTACGCTTCTCTTCATTAATTAGTATTTTCATAATTTTAGTTTTATACAAAGGCATACATTTTTCTAAATACCAATTAGTCTATATAACATAGCCAGAACAGACTTTTCCTATCTCTTTGGTTCTCTCTATCTTAATCTCTTGGATTTGGATTTTCTCTGCCTTTAAACATGTCTTTTCCTTCCTTAGGCAAGAGTTACTTAATCTAAAAAAAAAGGAAAAAAAGAAAGAACGAGAAAAAAAGAAAAAGAACCGAGGCACTTGATAATGCTGACTAAATTACTAATTCATCATTTAGTCAAATAGAAACAGCTTTTGATCCCCTTTGAAGGAAGAGACTTTTGAGATGGAGCCTGCCAGCCTGTGAATTTTCCCACTTGCATTTCACTTAAACTCTAAAGTTATTATAGAAAGAAGTGAAATAGCTTTGGGCTGGTGGATGAAGGATGTAACTACTGGGACATGAAGCATTATTGATAACCCTTTTGCAGTTATTAATGTGTGATGCCTAGGCCTTCATTCTGACAACAGGAGGAATTGTTAGGAACACATTTTGTTTACAATAGACTTAGCTGAAAGAAGAGGGTCCATTTTAGCTTATCAAAGGACAAGAATTTCTACTCAACAGAGCAAACTAGTATTTCTGGCCTTCCAGAGCCTCTGGGAGGCCCATTTTTCGCCATCCCCAAGCCTCCGCATGAGCCCTGCATTTACCTGGTGTTATGTATGCAGGTTTGAATGTCATTGGTTTAGTTTGAACTGTTCTTGTAAAATGTCAGAAATTATTGGTTTAAAAAGGGTGGGAAAATCCTGCACTCTGATTGGCTGGCAACTGCGGCTGCTGGCTATAAGTAGCAGCTGCAGCCCAGCCAAATTGGGTCTGTTATGAGCTGTAGTCACTAATAAACTCTTCACTGAAGCACTCCGCGTCTGACTCTTCATGCAAACTTAACACCTGGGATACAAAATGGCTGTGTAGGACTCATGGGAGGAGTGGGGTGGACAGGGCCAACTAGGGGTGGGATTTGCTGGTTCACTGAACCGGCCATAAAATTAACTACCGGTTTGCCTGAACCAGGGAGAACCAGTAGCAGCCCTCCCTGCATTTATTCATATTCAGCATTAATGTTTAGAGTTTTACAGATATTTTTAATTATTCCTTAAGATCATAGAATGACCTCAGTTCTATATAATTCATTAATGAAATAAAGAATTTTTAATCTTATGAAATGGAAATCCTTTTTTTAAAAAAATTCATATTTATATCCCGCCCTTCTCCAGAGACTCAGGGTGGCTTACAATTTTTGGGATACAACCCAATGCGCTCAGCAATAGCCTTAATTCCATTGTATATGCCTGCACATTACTAAGCGGCATTTTTACAAAGTCAGCTTATTGCCCCCAACAATCTTGGGTCCTCAGTTTACCTACCCCGAGAGGATGGAAGGCTGAGTCAACCTTGAGCCTGGTGGGATTCGAGCCTGCAATAATTACAGACAGCTGGAACTAAGTGCTAGGCTATTAACAGCCTGCACCACCAAGGCCCTAAATCCTTTGTTTATGCTTCATCCATTATATTTTCTCCACTTCTGTTTTCCCTTTTGTGCAGCTATTTATTCTGTTCTTTAAATATTAACACATAAAATATTAATTTAAGAAAAAAAAATAGCAAGTTTCCTTTTTCTGTTTTGTTTTCATCCAAAAGGAAGTTAAACCAGCTTCCATCCTACTCAAACCATCACTCAAAGAGAGGTAACCTCCCCCTGCCCTTCTGAATAGCCATTTCTTAACTTTTCTCCATGGACTGAAACTCCATGACTCATGTATAAGACAGAATAATTTACATCACGGGAGGAATCTCAACAGGTCTAGAAACTTTGGGGACCATAAACAGGGGAAGGGATTTTTTTAAAAAAAAAATGTAATCCAAGGGTTGAACATACCAAATGGGACCGAATACATAATTTGGATGACTGTTGGATTGGAGAAAACAGGGAAATAAAAGACAACAGAAGTTTTGTAAAATGGATAGTACTCAACTTACAACCATTCATTTAGCAGCTGTTTGAAGTTACAGTCAGCAGTGGGATCCTACCTGTTCCACTACCGGTTCGGTGGTTGTGCGTGCGCGTGCATGCACCTAACGCACGCGGGCAGCTTTCCCCACACCAGCTGAGGCCTGCAGTGCCAATCAGCTGAGAGGATAAAGAAAAGCACAGGGGTGGGTAGGAGGGGCGATCCTGCACTTTTCTCTTCTTTCTCCTCTCAGCTGATTGTGGGAGGCTTCTTTTTTACTACCGGTTCAGCTGAACTGTCTGAACCAGTAGCATACCACAACTGGTTACAATGGCACTGAAAAAAGGGATCTATGACCATTTTTCACATGACTGATGAAACAAACACAACATTAAAAAGTTATGGTATTTATGTAGTTGCTTACCAAGCACATCTAATTATATGAAAGTAACCAAAGTATCTTTGCGTTATGTATTAGCATACTCACTTGTAATTGGATGTCCCCGGCGGCGGGAAATCCAACGAGCCGTCATTGGACACCAGCCACGAGCAGCCGACTATAAAAGGCTGCCGCGGTTTCTTCCGCACGTGTTCGTTTTCCTGTACTCCTACGAAACAAATAAAAAGCTGTTCAGAACTGATGTCCTGCATACTTCCACGTGATCCAACACTTTGCAATCCCCAAGGCATGTCACAATTTTTGAGCACCCCTAATGCTTGGTAACTGAAAGTTGAAAAATTTGATGCACCCTACCTGATGCGGCATCCCCGCAGTCATGGGATCAAAATTCAGATACTTGGCAATTGGCATGTATTTATGACGGATTGCAGTGTCTCGGGAGTCATGTGATGTTTGTGATCTTCTGAAAAGCAAAGTCAGAATGGGGAAACCAGATTCACTTAATCGTATGAGTGACTTAACAACTGCAGCTGCAGCAACTGTATGGCTGCCTATATATTTGTCTCTGAATGTTCACAATTTGAACTTTTGCAGCTGTGACTAGTGTCACTTGTTCAAAAAAAAAATTTTTTTTTAATCCCACCTTTATTTTTATACATAAGTCAAGGTGGCAGATGTATCTAGAGCTCCTCCTATTTTCCCCAACAACAATAACAGTGGTGGGTTTCAAATTTTTTTACCACCGGTTCGGCTTGGTGGGCGTGCTTTGCGTGTGCGCAGAGGGTTTGCTACTAACCTCCTGCAATCCTGCACTCCCCCTGTGTCTTCAACAGCTGACACATGGCAATTCAAGATTCAAGGTGCTGGTAACAACCTATAAAGCCCTATATGGCTTGGGTCCGGGGTACTTGCAAGAACGTCTCCTGCCATCAACGAACACCAATCTCCCAGTGCGCTCCCACAGATGGGGCCTCCTGGGGGTACCGTCAGCTAAACATTGTAGGCTGGCGGCCCCTAGGGGGAGGGCCTTCTCTGTGGGAGCGCCCGCCCTCTGGAACCAGTTACCCCTGGAATTGCGCCTGGCCCCTGATCTCCGCTCCTTCCGCCGTGACCTTAAAACATGGTTATTTTCACAATCTGGCCTGGACTGACATGGGATCGGGGTTTTAACTTGGAATGTTTATTTGGCTGTAATTTAATATTTTTAAAATTGTTTTAATTTTTGTATTGTTCGTTTTTTTATGTACGCTGCCCTGAGTCCTTCGGGAGAGAGGGCAGCCTATAAGTCCAACTAAACTAAACTAAACGAAAACTAATTGGCTGTGCTGTGCAAAGCAGCTGAGGTTGAAAAGCAGGAAATAAAGGTCGGTATAGCACCAGGGAGGATGGGAGGGCCCAACAGCTGATGATCAGAGCAAACTGGTTCGCTCACAGATGATCATCAGAGCTACTGGTTTGGCTGAACCAGGCCAAATCAGTGGACTACCACCACTGAACAATAACCCTGTGAGGTGGGCTGAAAGAGAGTGACTGGCTCAAAGCCAACTAGCCAGCTTTCTTCCTTAAGACTGGACTAGAACTCCCAATTGCCTGATATCTAGCCTGATACCTAACCCTAGACCAAACTGACTCTTTGAGATTGATATTAGTTTATATGAATCTTGCTTAAATATCTAGTCTTTCAATTTTGCATACAGGGAGTCCGCAACGTACAACCATTCATTTAGTGACCATTCAAAGTTACAACAGCACTGAAAAAAGTGACTTATGACTGTTTTTCACACTTACGAAAATTGTAGCATCTCCATGGTCATGTGATCAAAATCCAGACACTTGGCAACTGGCATGTATTTATGACGGTTGTAGTGTCCTGGGGTCAATCTTCTGTTGAGCAAAGCTCAATGGGGAAACCAGATTCCCTTTACAACCGTGTTACTAACTTAACAATTGCAGTGATTCACTTAACAACTGTGGCAAGAAAGGTCATAAAATCGGGCCAAATTCACCTAACAAATGTCTCACTTAGCAACAGAAATGTTGCAGTTGTAAGTCAAGGACTGCCTATATATCTAAGGTGCTGCAAACAACATACACTCAAATATTCACCTCTCACCGAGAATTTTGGATCTGTAATAATGCCTCAAGAAATTAATGCGTGAGGAATAGCAGAATGTAAAATGTAATTGGTACAATTGTAGAATTGTTCTGAAAATTGATAAAAAAAATCTTAAAACTATGTGTTTGTTATACTAAGGCATCATGCATATGCACACTTATGTATCTGTGGTTCTTTGTATAGAGAGAGAGAGGGGAGAGAAGAAAGGACAGTAATGGAAAACAAAAATGTAAATATCTTGTCAGCTCTGGAAAAGTCTAACCAGGCCTGTAGAAAAAACAAACAGACAATATAATTGTAGGTTGTGCTTGAGGATCTATGTAGAGCAGAAGCATCCAACCTTGGCAACTTGGAGACTTGTGGCCTTCAACTCCTAGAATTCAGTCATGCTGGCTGGGGAATTCTGGGAGTTGAAGTCCACAAGTTTTAAAGTGGGCAAGTTTGGCCACTCCTGGATTTGGAGTCTAATGTTGGAAAACCATTTGGGATTCTGGAACCAATCACAGGTCATGTCAATATAAACAATATTCTCAATTTTCAACATCTAGCTCTCTTATTCAAAGGGCCTAATACTTACCTACTACAGGTAGTCCTCCATTTATGATTGGTTGCTTAGCGACCATTCAAAATTCCAACAGAACTGAAAATAGAGTATTTATGACTCAGATATATGATTCTGACAACTATCAGAACATTTTGGGTACTTGGTAACTGGCTACATTTACAGCTATTTGCAGCATCCTGTGGTCATGTGACTGTGATTTACAGCAGTAGGACTTAGACTTACATACCGCTTCACAGTGCTTTACAGTCCTCTCTAAGCAGTTTACAGAGTCAGCCTATTTCCCCCAACAATCTGGGTCCTCATTTTACCAACCTCAGAAGGACGGAAGGCTGAGTCAACCTTGACCTGCTCAGAATTGAACTCCTGGAGTGAGCAGTACTGCAGTACTGCATTCCAACCACTGCGCCATCACAGCTCTTATTTATGACATTTTTGTGCCAGAAAGTGGCATTTACTTCCAGTTTCTGGCAAAAAAAAAGCTCATTGCAGATGATGGGTTCACTTAATGACCAACACAAAATTTGTCATAAAATTGGGTTGGTCTTGTTATGATTTCCTTCATGATCAGCGTAATTCTGGGCTCAACTAAGGATTAGCTATATATTGAAAAGTCTGTTCCACCAGTCCAGATTGACTGAATTACAGGTTCCTAAGATTTATGTAAATGTCGTCCAACAAATTTGAAGAGGCTGCTCTGGGTTCTCTATTCTGTTCGAAGTTCTCTGTGACAGAAACTCTCAAGCGTTAATTATACATTTCAGAGTTTCTTCCACCTGACACTCCCTAATGCCTGGAAGGCAGATTCAGTAGAACTTAGCAACTGATTTTTGGAGAATGAGAGTCAGCAAGGCTATAATAATCAAGGATTTTAATATGATGGGGTGTCACTGAAAGTCTAGGTTGCAATTAGTAATTATATGGTGCAGAACATGGCCTGTGGTTTTCCAGAGAATGTGCAGAAGCTTTGGGGATTTCAGTAATAGACACTTGGATATATAGTTCTTACATTAGCATTTGAAGCAGGCTAGCTGGAATATTTATCAAACAGGATAATAAAATACCATGGTATTTGCAGCTTCTAAATATTTAAATGTTGGACCTCAAAGATTCTTCTGCAAGTATGTAAAATGTGGAATTCTCCTCCCTTCCCATTTTCACTTACAGATTGAGGTCCTGCCTGAAATAATAGATGCGGTGGAAGGGAAGATTGAAGTATTTCTAGATGGTGGAATAAGAAAAGGCACAGATGTTCTCAAGGCCCTGGCTCTTGGGGCCAAAGCCGTGTTTGTAGGAAGGCCTGTAATCTGGGGTCTTGCATACCAGGTAATGTAAATCAGGAATTCAGTTCTTGTTCTTCCATGTTTGTCTGAAAGACATCTCTTTCCCCATTTTAGCAGTCATTGGAGTGCTTCTGGACAAAAACAACAAAGTGACAATTATAATGTTAAGAGGACAACCCAAAGGACCTGGCTGGTTAAACTGCATAGCTGGATCCTGAGGCCACTACAATATTGGTATTAATAACTTGAAGGAAGACATGAAGAAAATAGAAGACAGATATGAAGAAGACATGAGTGAATGAAGACATGAAGACGTAAATTTGAAGATGGCAACATAATATATTGGATTTACGAATGTTGTACATAGCTAAGGATGAACTTAACAGATTTGAGAAATGGGGTAAAATAATGGCTTTCCAATTTGTATTTCAGATTTTATCTTACATTATTATTTGTTTAACAATGATTTTTTTAAAGACCCACTGGCCTCATAAATTCCAAGCCAGAACACTATGGTACACAAACCAAAGTGCCAAAATTCCTCACACGCTAATCCCAAACCAACCAAACCATATTATGGATAACTTTAAGTTAGCCTATATACTGTATAGAGCACCATGTATGTTAAGTGATGACTTCAGAAAAATAAGCTCATGAGGTCAATTAAATGACTTGGTATGCTCTGCCATTTCCCCCAATGATTCAAGAGGAAACATTAGAAGGTTTCAGCTTCTTTTTCAAAGCACTAAACGAATGGACCCGAATTTGTCAGCGAGCTAAGCTGGAGTTGTGGAGAGAAAAGAACGATTAATCTACTGGACTAATATTTGTGTTTGTCAGTTAGAACAAAGCTAGGACCACTACATTTACATTCATACAATGTGCTTTAATTTAATTAGGGCGAAGATGGTGTGAAGGAAGTTCTTCAGATACTGAAAGAAGAATTCAAATTATCAATGGCGCTCTCTGGTAAGATGCAGAGCATATGGGTAGTCCTTAACTTACAACCGTTTGTTTAGTGACCATTTGAAGTTACCAAGGAACTGAAAAAAGTGACTTATGACCGATCCTTACACTTACAGTTATTGCAGCATTCCCACAGTCATGTGATGAAAATTTGAGTATTTGGCTACCAGCATGTGTATTTATTCTGGTTGTAGCACCCCAGAGTCATGTGACAGCCATTTGCGAACTTCCCAGCAAGCTTCCAAAAGGAAGGTCAGTGAGGGAAGCCAGATTCACTTAATGAAGATTGATTCGCTTAGTGTTGGTGATTTGCTTAGCAACCATGGCAAAAAAAAGGTTGTACAATTGAGTACGATTCACTTAATGCCTTGCTTAGCAAGATAAATTCTGGTCCCAATTGTGGTCATAAGTCGAGGACTATCTATCTATACTGGGATTATTTTATTTACCCTTTGTTGATTACACTTGATAGGAAAATAGGATTTGTACAATGGAATGCTACACATGGGTTACACAGGAATCTAATGTTTGGTGGCTCGCGTATCATAAAACCTTTACTTGATCTTTTCAAGTGCACTTATTTGGATCTTTTATACATAAATTATAAAAGCTACTACTTAGTTGTAGTCTTCCCCTTCCTAAAAAGTTCATAATATAAACCAACAACCAACAGGCATTGTCGGCTGGCGGTTCCCAGGGCTAGGGCCTTCTCTGTGGGAGCGCCTGCCCTTTGGAACCAGCTCCTCGTGGATCTCCATTTGGCCCCTGACCTTCGCTCCTTCTGCCGGAACCTGAAGACTTGGTTGTTTCAACAGGCCGGCCTGGAATGACCCTGGGGGGCGGTGGGTTGATGCTTTTAAATTTTTAATTGTATTCGGCTTGTTTATTTGTTTAATTCTTTTTTATTGTAAACTTCTTCTGTTTTAATGTTCGCCGCCCTGAGTCCTTAGGGAGTAGGGCGGCATACAAGTCGAATAAATAATAAATAATAATAATAATAATAATTTTAATGAGATTCTGTATGGCCAAACTAAGCCTGGCTATTAATATAGGGTTAAACTTGAAAGATTTCTAGAATTCAAATAGAATTAATTGAGATAATGGTAACAGAGCTTGTAAGTACAAGGATAAGAGAAGAGAATCTGCCATATTGTGTTTCCAAGCAAAGTTCTTTTGGCTATAGTATTTGTTTTATGAAAAATCCCATCCCATCCCAACATCTTTGGAATAATGGCACTCAGAAATAAAATTAATCTTATGTGGCATCTAAAAGATAAACATTATGATACCAAATGGACCTCTTTAAGGAAGATTATTCCAAAAGGATACTGTAGCATTTGAGAAAAAAACATATTATTAGTTATTAGCCACTTATCCTTACAAAATAGAACGGGAGATCCAATGATTTGTGTAAATACATACAGAAAACAAACAATTTCAAGACCATTATTGGAAATACTTGTTGGAGGCAATTATTTTGAATATAACTATTCATCTTTTTCTTGTCTAGGCTGTCCAAGTGTAGAAGCAATAGACAGAACATTGGTCCGGAGAGTTCAATGGAAAGCTTCCAAGATGTAGCTGCAGCTGTCGTTTGAACCCCATCTTGTTGCATATTTCTTGTTACTTATCAAGAATTTGGAATTAAAAATAAATGAAAGCTTCCAGGAAAAGTTTTAGTTGAAACTAGCAAAGCTGTTTCTTCTGAAAATATACCAAATATGTCAACCTCTTTTTAATGACTGGTGTAGTCTATATTGGTATGTATCATAAGAATGACTTTAGACATTTACCATATATCCTCTTAAAAATCAGTGCTGAATGGATTTCATTACTTTTGAAGAATGTCGCGCAGCCTCCAGTGGTCTTGGATAGAATTTTATAACTTTCATTAAATGATGATGAAAGTTGTAAATTTTCTGATGGACTGAGAGTTACAAAACTGCAGTTATAAATATTGCAACTATTAGCAACGATGCTTTGAGATTGTTTGGCTCCCATGATTAGGAGCAGTTGATCTCTAAATTAACCGTAAGCAGCTGTTTATATAGCGCATAATATTAAAATAATATTTATAGTCTGAAATCCACAGAATGCTTCATAGTGATTCAAATACTGAATCAAACCCAAACTGTAGTTGCTAAACTTAGTGCCCTAGCATTATCTTTCCCCTTGTCAACTACAATGCAGGAAAGCAAGGCAATTTTTTTTTTAGCCACAGGACTGCTGAGGTTACGGAGAAAGAGACCCATGCCAAATGCCTTTTTATATGTGCACACACAGTTGCAAGGGGAAATGTTTAGGGAGACCATTGGAATTATCTTCCACCTCAAATCTCCTCTAAGCATCAATGGCAAACATTAGATTAGTGATTCAGCTTTCCAGGTTTTCAAATACCCACCCAAACTCTGCAGGTCGTGAGACAAACAGATCCAATGTGGCCTCCTTTGCTGACATTTACACGGCAGCCAGAGCCTGTTGGGACCGATGCTGCTTCCCACAGCATCCTTCACTTAGAGCACTCAGACATGCACGTACATGGTTACTGAGGCTAGCTTTATTATTTTTCCTTGAAGAATATTTACTTTTCTCCAACAAAAATTGTGTTTTTTTCCAAGGAGGTGCGTTGAGTCATCAAACTAGCAAAAGCACACTCAATTTTGTTCTGCTAATTATAATAGTGGTATGACCTACAAAGCATAACATTAAGTTTAAATGCAAAATAAGTAAGCCTGATCAACCTTCTTTGGTTTGTATGGAAGTGGGAATGAAGCAAGGAAGGATGGGAGAAAAACAGTGCTTGATCAATTTTAGCGCATACAGTTTTAGGAAAGAAAATATTTGGGGAAGTAACCACTATGATTTTCTACTATCTTATTCTTGAAGAAGCATTAATGATATACTTATTGCAAACACATCCTGGGTCTGGTTTTCAGACATGGCCTTAATTAAGCTCTCAGAATGTGCCTTATCTAAAGGTTAGATGGGTTCAGAAGTAGGTAGATTGAGAGCAAATTGATTTCCATCAACAGCTGCATGCTTCATGATGATACTCATTAGGAAAGGTGTTGTAGCAAAACTGAAATTCAACTTGATAATCGAGCCTATAGCAAATAAAGCTTGGAAATAATTCTACAGGTCATCTAGTCAAAATGGGGGATTCTGGGAGTTGAACTCCACACATCTCACAGTGGCCAAGTTTAAAAAAAAACACTGATCTTTTCCAACCCTGTGCTCAGAGTGTAGGAACTCTGTGCCAATTTTTGTCTGTCCACCCAGCCTATCTCACAGGATGGTGGGTGGAGATGAAAATGAAGGGAAAAAACACCTGTACAACATTTTCATCTCTCCCAAATGAATTATATAAATGTAATGTTGGGAAATCTGATTTGGTTGCAAAGAAAGGCAAGAAGCTATCGCATGAATAATTAATACTTAATTCAGGGCAAGACAGGGGTGAGCTTCAAATTTTTTAGCAAGGGGCTCTCTGCCCTAATGACTGGCTGAGTGGCTGTTGGTGGATGGTCATGTGATTGGGTGGGTATGGCTAGGTAGTCATGTGATTGGTTGGGCGTGGCTAGATGATCATGTGACCGGGTGGGTGTGCCAACTCAATGTCGCTTCTTTGTCCTAATTACCTAAAAAAGATATATACCAAAAAATTGTTGATTATTTCATGCATTTAATACTTAAATAAAAGACTGGGTGAAACCAGGCTTAATAGCAGTGACTGTGAGAGGGATCCTGGAGTCTTAGTGGAGTTTCTGATGAGTTACGTCATTCTTATTATTTGGGAATTAATCCCCTCAGAGGCTAGTGGCTATATTATCTGATTTTCTCAATGGCTCTCCCTTGCAAGCCCTGCGTGGATTGTTTATCTAGCTTGCAACACTTTTATGAGGTGTGAAATACTCTTGGCTGAACACCCAGAAGTTCAATTAAGCCTATTACGAGCTTTCCCTTGCTGCTTGTCTTTCTAAGGTTAGTGGGAGCTCTCCAAGCCCCATAGAGTCTTAGCTAGGGGCTCTCCTGAGTCCCTGTGAGCCCCCAGCAGCCCACCCTTGGGGCAAGGACATCACATAACACAATCTAAAAGAGCAGAAGATTTCAGGTGATGTCTAAATAACATTGCTAAGATGCATTAAAATTCCTGAAGCCATTTCAGTAGATCCAAACTGAGAGCATCAATCACAATGCTTAAGCAACATGAACATAGATAAGTAGCCAGATTCCTAATGACCCTCTTCTGTAAAATCAGGTGTATTATAGCCAAATTGGGTGTATTATAGCCATTTTAAATGAGGCAATTAATTATACAAAGCTGACTCAGATGGAAAACTATCTAAAACATTACTCATCTTAAAGGATTTGCAGCAAATGCCTCTGGAATTCTATCAAGTTATATAACTAGTAATATGCTTTCTTATAATTTCAGTTTGGCTAACCCAAGATAATCAGCAGCTGTCATGCAGGGGGAATCAAAATGCTGTTCTCCTTGCAACACTGTGTATTGAACTCTAATTCTCCCCCTTCCCCACTTGAATTTCAGTGTCAGGGTATCATACACAAGAGCTAAGAATCTTAGCTAGTAGGAGAAGGCAGAAGTGGTATTCAGCAGGTTCTGACCAGTTCTGGAGAACTGGTAGTGGAAATTTTGAGTAGTTTGGAGAACCGGCAAATACCACCTCTGACTGGCCCCGCCCCAATCTATTCTCTGCCTCCCGAGTCCCAGATGATTGGATGGGTCTTCTTTTGTTGCTCTGCATAGGAGAACAAAGCTGGAAAGCAGGTTAGTGGGGTGGGGAGGGAATGGGATTTTGCAGTAACCTTCCCCCAGGAGTGAGGAAGGAATGGGGATTTTGTAGTAACCTTTCCCTGCCATGCCCACCAAGCCATGCCATGCCCACCAAGCTATACCCACAGAACCGGTAGTAAATTTTTTTGAATCCCACCACTGGGAGAAGGGCTAGCAAGCACTGAACTGTAAATTTTATAAATATGTAAAATTTAATAAGGAAAAATAGGAAGCTGGCATAAAGGACTTCCGGTTTCATCATTTCCAATAGCATTCATTCTGGGAGAAGTTGGAGGATGTTAATGAATGAAACGTGTGCCTTAAGCACTATTTTAGCACCCAGAAGTGCTAAAGGCAGTGGTGGTATTCAACTGATTCTGCCTGGTTCTGGAGAGCCTGTTGGAGTGATGAGCAGTGGAGACCGAACCGGTTCTCTCCGCTGCTCTGCTGGCTCTGCTGTTGGGCCCACCCTCCCTCCCGGGCTCCCATACTCACTTTTAACCACTAAATTTGAAGCATAGCTGCTTTGCGCAGCACAGAATAGTGCCATACGGCAGCTGCTGAGGTGACCGGGATCATGCAGGCTTGTGGGAAGTGAGTTAGAATGTTTCTGCGCCTGTGCAAAGTATGTGTTTGGTGTGTGTGTGCACGCAAAGTGCATGCATGCGTGCAAAGCCCGCCCATCAAGCCACACCCACCAAACCGGTGGTAAAAGTTTTTGAATCCCACCACTGACTAAAGGGTAATACTACACTTACCCAGAAGGATGAAAGCTCCTGATTTCTCTGTCACAAAGCCATCTTCTTCCACTGTCTAAACTCCTGGGCTTAGCAGCTCTTCTTTAACCTATCAAGAATATCAACCTAATCATCTATCAAGAATATTACCTTAACATATAAACCCAACATGATGATCCTAGGTTTTACTTCTGAGCATGTGAACAGAACAGTCCTGAAGGAAAGGCTTCTTTCTCCTTACTTTGATTAAATACAGGAAAAGGAGGTGATCAAAATCTGAAGAAAGAAATGAACAATATTTTACTGTATTCTGGTGTCAAAAATCATTTCCCCATGCAAGCATAGGTTGCAGACGAAAACGCCTGGGACAATACATTATCTTGTGTTTAGGGGTTATTATTTTCTATGGTATTCCAAAGATGGTCCTCTTCCCTACCATCAGAATTGGTATGCTCCACGTCATCATGATATGCAAACTGGCCTAAGGACCTATTGCTGGCCTAAGGACCCTTTACAGGAGGTAGGAAAAGAGATAAATGCAGGTGGGATGCAGCTAGTGGCAGAGAAAAGACTTGGGCAAAGTGAGAGAAAAGGTAAGAGGTTAAAAAGAAGATGAAGCAAAGATGAATGTTCAGTTTTAGCCCTTCAAATAAACGCATGAAAAAGGTGTCCTTATTCTATCATTCATTTTTAATTAGGCAGCAAAGGAAATGAGACTGATTTTACTTTCAAGAATATTGTGTATACTGAGGAATAAGCCAAGAATTATGGGTTCCAAAATATACCTTCCAGTGTAACTCAGGACCTGAATTCAGATTTTAAAAAAAAGTTTGCCAGGGCCTTACAACTGCAGAGTTTTATAAATGAATGCAACACTTTGCAGTTTTGCAGCCGTCAGGAGGGTTAAAAATTTGAGGGTCAGCTAACCGGAAGGGATGCATTTTTCATGGTATTTGGGTTGAAGTGTTGAAGGTTGGCTTATCCATGGATGGGCTTATCTGCCATTATCTGTGGTACTTCTCAGCCGCTTGCCATTCATTTAACATGCAAACCATGAAGGAGATGAGAAAGAGTTGTGGTGGCTGGCCTCTGTTTTCGTCTCCTAGGATTGTCCCAGGATTATCACTATGTTTGGGAGAATAATAAGTGCTCTCCCATAGGGCTATTTTTTTGTTGTTGTTTGAGGGTGGGGAGAGGTGCAGAGACATGTTTAAGATGTTGGACAAGAGCTGGAAGTCCCAGGTCCATGATTATGCTCACGCATGGTAAGTCAAAGTAACTTTCTCTCCGTCATGTTCTCTTGTAATATTGGGGTGAGTGGGTGGGTGGGAGATGAGAAAATACCAGAAAAAACCAATTCAAAGGTGTAGAGAAATTCCCAGAGAGAATAGTGAGAGATTAAACCATCAATGCTAATTTAATACCTTTTGCCAGCTTTGGAATGGAGAAAGTGGACAATCGTAACCACAGCATTGGGTCCATATGGTTGAAGCCTGATATAGCCTTATAAAATGGAACTGGAGGAATCCTTTTCTAAACAATGCATTTTTTTTCCTACCACATGTTGCTGTGGAATTTGCTTGCGTAGCTTAGGTGGCTTTAAAACATGATTCATCTAATTGACAGGAAAGTAAACTTTATCAAATGAGTGGTTAGTAAAATGAAACTTCTCTATTCAGTGGCAGGGCACTTGAGGGCCAGCCACATAAGGGGTATGCTGGCTGCAATTGTACTTCCCTTCGTGTTTTGGCTGTGGGGTTGGGTTTTTTTTGAGGGGGAGACACCAGAATTTTATATGGGATCCCCCTTCTTAGTGTAAAACTGGTATTTGAATGGCAGAAAGTTAAACAGGAAAGCAGTTAGGGATTATGTTTTCAGAATGCTCTGCCAGTTACCAAGACAGGGGTTGAAGGAATGGATTCCTGCTTTGTGGGGTAGGGGAGCTTGCAGGTGGAGCTAATCTGATGGTTGGAACCAGGGGTGGGATTCAAATTTCTTAACAACCGGTTCTGTGGGCATGGCTTAATTTGTGGGTGTGGCTTTGTGGTCATGTGACTGAGTGGGTGTGGCTTGTATGTAAATATTGTAAATATTTATGTAAATATTGAAATATATATATATATATATATGTAGGTCTTGGTGTATTCGGGTCTTGTCCCGTGTAAGGTTGAGAATACCTTGGCAACGTTTCGACGAAATCTCATCCGTCATCTTCAGGCTGGTGTCTTCAGCTTCGTTCTCCTGGGAGAAGTGTGTGATCGTGGCTGTTTTTCCCTTTTAAACTCTAGAGTTGGATGTGTTGTTACTTTTTGATTGGTTTGTGGAGTTGATGTATGCAGATTGGATGGCTTTTTCCTGAGATCCTGTGTGGCTGAGGTGCTGGAGGTGTGTCTCTCAGCCTTTTGTGTTGTAACGACCTGGGTAATGGGCTGTGTGATGACCTTCTGAGTTCTATTGTTGTGATGTCCTGGGTGTGGTGCTGTAATCTCCTGGGTCGTTGTCTGTGCTGCAACCTCCTGATGTTTTGTGTTGTGATCTCCTGAGTTCTGTGATGTAGTATCCTGGGTGGAAGGCTGTGATGTGGCATTCTGGGCCTTGGTTTGGCTCCGAGTTTGAGGTCTGGCTATGTGTTTATAGCGTGTGTCAGTTTGCTTAGTTTGGGGGTTGGAGGGGGTGTAGCAGCTGGTGTTGCAGCCATGGTCTGGTTTCTGGATGGTGGTTGCCTTTCATCTGTGGCGTGGGCTTGGGTTTGAGTCTGGTGAAGGAGATTGGTGGTGGCATCATGTGTTATTTTGGGTCCGTGTTGGTTTTGTGGCTGGGACTCGTTTGTTGATTAGGGCTAGTTTCCAGATGTCTGGTAGGCGGGAAGTATCATCCCGTTTATTCATGTTATGGGGTGTTTCTCTCTATTTGATGGCTTCCTAATTATTCTCTTGTTGAAGTGTTCAGTATTGGAGATAAGTTTGGATCCTCAAAATCAATTTCATGTCCTGTGGCTTTAGGTGCTGGAAAAGGGAGGAAGTTTTTCTTCTTTTCTGACTGCGTTCTTGTGTTCTCGATGCGTGCATTTATTCTCCTGTTGGTTTGTCCAATGTATGTGGCTGGGCAAATTTTGCATGGTATTTTATAAACTCCTTGGTTTTCTAGCTGGATCTTGTCTTTGGGGTTTCTTAAGATGTTGGCTATTTTTGATCAGTGCCAAGGCTGTCCTGAA